>CAUYSK010094841.1:0-64205 GCA_963575035.1 Avahi laniger
TCGAAACCAACCTGAGCAAGAGCGAGACCCCGTCTCTACTAAAAATAGAAAGAAATTAATTGGACAACTAAAAATATATAGAAAAAACTAGCTGGGTATGGTGGCACATGCCTGTAGTCCCAGCTACTCGGGAGGCTGAGGCAGGAGGATCGCTTGAGCCCAGGAGTTTGAGGTTGCTGTGAGCTAAGATGACACCACGGCACTCTAGCCCGGGCAACACAGTGAGACTCTGTAAGTAAGTAAGTAAGTAAATCTTCTGAAATAACTCCAAATGAAAACAAATAATTATTTTGTTAGTTTAACAGCATTTATTGAGAACCTACTATATGCCATGCTGTGTGCTAGAAATTGGTGAAGACACATCCCTGACCTCAAGGAGTTTATAATTTAGCAAAAGTCAAACTCATAGAAGTAGAAAGTTCAATGATGGTTACCAGAGGCTGGTGGGTAGAGGAAGGGAGAGAATGGGGAGTTGTTTATCAAAGGGTACAAATTTCAGATAGGAGGAGTAAGTTTTGAGATCTGTTGCGTAGCAGGGTGACTATAGTCAATAAAAATGTATGGGATATTTCAAAAAAAAAACATAGAAACTCCTCCTTTGCCTTGGTGAGTAGTAACTTTCATCTTTAAGTCAAATATAATATTTTTCTAAGGCATTCAGTTCTCTATGGAAACTCAGCTATGTGGCAATACCTAATGGTTGTTGCATTAATATCTTACAGCCACACAACTTCTAGCATTTCTTATGTGCTGGTATCTTATTTGGAGTTCCTCTGCCAGGGGAATGATTTACCATAAATTCATCTGTCATATTTTTTAAAGTGTGATGCTTGACTTGATAGTGCTAAACACCCCATCTTTGCTTTCACTAGGACAATGTGGAAGGCAAAGAAAAGCTCAGAGGTCCCTGAGAATAAAGAATGTTACTGTATTTTCTGTTTTATCAAACATATTCAAAAGTGACATCATGTACATTAATAAAATACTGGGGTACAATAAGAAGAAATACATATCTTTCTAATGCAGAAGTTGTCCTTTTATTCTTTGCTCTTCATAGGCAGCCCTGGAAGCATTAGATGAACTGGACCTATTTGGTGTGAAAGGTGGGCCCCAATCAGTTATCCACGTTCTGGCTGATGAAGTGCAACACTGCCAGGTAAGGGATTATGGAAAATGGACATAGCAAATTTTATTCTTGCTGAGACTCAGACTTAGCATGAGCTTTTGATTAAGGACAGCTGAATGAGAGTACATAATCTAATTTATTGCCATGTGTCAAAACATGTCTTTATCAAGCATCCTATATTGAGATAAGCCTGATACAACATGGGATATAAAATAGATCAGAGTCCTATTCTCTCAACCAGGTTATGAAGGGATCCCGCCATCGTATTTTAAATTATCCACTGCTGTCATATTAAGGGTCTCCCTTCCTGAGTATTTTCTTTTCTAATTATACAAAGTGAATAAGAGACAATAGATTTTGAGAGGTTTTGATAGTGACTCTTAAACATTCTCTTGTTCCTGGTTGGCTCTAGGGTTAGATATTTGGAGATTAGACTATTTACGTCTTCAGTTTTGTTTAGGCTTACTCTCTGTATTGAAAGATTTAGGTTCTTCTCATTGGCATGAGGAATTTTCTCCTTTTCCTCAGACCCTGATTAGGTATCCATGGTGTCCTATTGAACATAAAATCACCTTCCAATTTTAAAAACACAAAATTTTCCAGGGCAAAATATATTTCAGAGATACAGGATCTGAGCCTCCTTCCCTATCCTGCTTCTTAGTAGCTACATTTTCTCTTAACTTTATTCTTAAATAGTAGCTTATGGAGCAATAGGACTGTGGGTAGGGTAATAGCTTTAGAATATTCTTTATCCATGAGCAGCTGGTTAAGAATCAGGATGGGGAAGCACTGAGAGCAGGATTAAGACAAAGGATGACTTACAGAAATAGCTAGTTTTCCAAATGCTCACTATTGAATAATGTTTAGGTTTTCTTCTGAATGATGCTCTTTCACATAAATCTTTTGAAACCAAAGCTGTTAGTTTTACATTACCAAAGAATTTATTAATGTGCCACATTTAACTTCCTTTCTCTTAGTCTATCCTTAATTCACTACTGCCCCGTGCTTCAACATCCAAAGAGGTTGATGCTAGTCTACTTTCAGTGGTTTCCTTCCCAGCCTTTGCAGTAGAAGATAGCCAGTTGGTGGAGCTCACAAAACAGGAAATCATCACCAAGCTTCAGGTATGTCCATATGTGCCTTTCTTTTCTTTAAGGCTGTGACATTAAAGAGAAATTAGTGCCTTCGAGGACCTTGTCTGTGATTTCAAGAAACCTTTAATTTTTCTGAGTTGTCCTTTTATAAGTAGTTTCTTTACAAGGCTGTTAAAGCTTCTGCAACCATTGCTGGTGGGAATGCAGGATGGTATATCCACTTAGGAAAAAAGTTTGACAATTTCTTATAAATTTAAACATATACTCATCCTATGAGCCAACAATCTCACTCCTAAAAATCTATCCTACATATATGAAAACTTATGCTCACAAAAAGATCTGTACCCAGATGTTTCTAGCAGCTTCATTCGTAACTTCTGAAAACTGGAAATAACCATCAATAGAGGAAGGGATAAACAAATTACATTACATCCATACAGTGGAATACTAATCAGCAATAAAAAGAAACAAGGTACCGATTTGATCCCACTTGACCATGGTATATAATCTTTTTGATGTGCTGTTGGATTTGATTTGCTGGCATTTTGTTGAGGATTTTTGCATTTATTAATACATTCATCAAGGATCTTGGTCTGTGGTTTCCTTTTCTTGTTGTATGCTCATCTAATTTTGTTATCAAGGTAATGCTGGTCTTGTAGAATGAGTTTGAAAGAATTTCCTTCCCTTCAATGTATTGAAATAGTTTGAGAAGAATTGGTATTAGTTTTTCTTTTAAAGTTTGGTAGAATTCAGCAGTGAAGCCATCTGGTCCTGGAGTTTTCTTCATTGAGGGACTGTTTATTACTGATATAATATCATTATTTATTATTGGTCTGTCCAAGCTTTCTGTTTCTTCTTAGTTGAATCTTGGTAGGTTGTATGTGTCCAGGAGTTTATCCATTTTCTCTAGGTTTTCCAACTTGTTGGCATATAGTTGTCTCATAATTATACTTTTTGTTTTATTCATTGAATTCTTGAACTCCAAGATTTCTGTATGTTTTCTTAATGATACCTCTCTTTTTTTAATTTCTTATTCAGATCATGAATTGTTTTCCTGATTTTATGGAATTGTTTATCTGTACTCTTTTGTATCTTGCTGAACTTCCTTAAGATCATTATTTTGAATTTCTTTTCTGGCATTTCATACATTTCCTTATCTTTGAGGTCTGTTACTAAGGAATTATTATGTTCCTTTAGGAGTGTCATGTTTCCTTGCTTTTTCATGTTTGTTGTCCCTGCATTGATATTTTGCACATCTGGTGGAACAGGCAACTCTTCCAATTTATGGAGTCACTTTCATAGGGAAAGACTTTTTCCTGGAGATGGGTCCTAGGGTGTTGGTTTCTGTAAGTACATTGGCTTTGGTTCTGAGTGGACAATAGTGTAGTCCCTGTGCAGTTTCTTCAGCTAGAGTCCACATTAGTGACATTTGCGAGTACCTCAGTGGCCTCGGTGTGAGAGTTCGTGGCTGCAGTAGTGCTGCTTTGCCAGTGATAGGTGCAACAGGCTGGTTCTCAGGCCTGAGGCATGTGCTACTGGGCTGTTTTTCCAGCCAGGGACACATGCATGCAGGTCAGCTAGCTGGCTCAGGGACTGGCTCACCAGGGGCAGGATGCTGGGCTATTTCTCTGGCTGGAGGTGCAGGCCTAGGGGACTAGCTTGCCAGGAGCAGGTCCACTGGGCTGTTTCTTTGGCTGGGGAGCTCACCAGGGCTGGGTCCGTCAGCCTGTTTGTTTTGGCTGGCCCAGGGTTGGTTTCTCCACTGTGCAGAACCAGAATCACGGCCATTTCTGGGGCCAGGGCCCAAGCAGCCGAGGTCATGGCATTGCAGTCACCTGTGTGGGGTTGGTGAAATGATGACAAAACTCAAGGCTAGAGAGGCACAATGGCTACTGGCCCCAGCAGTCATTTCAGTTTCAAGATGGTGTTGTGCTGTAGCAGCTTGGGCCATAAAGGATGGGGAATGCACAACAGGTGCTCCTACTGTGGAGTAATACAGCAACATGAATTCTAGGCAGTTGCCCAAACTGGGCTCAGTGCTTATGTAGCCTGTGGGATTCTCTTGTGGTAAGGACTGCAGGTGTCTATGGTGGCAATGGGGAATGCTAGAGACATTCTGCTTACCTTTTCCCTGCAAGGGGAAGCCCCTCCTGGCTCCAAGCCAATCCCAATAGGGAAAACCGGGCAGCAGATACAGGGTACCTTGCTCCCCTCTCCATGCTGCTATCCTGGGCTTCTGTGCTTCACAGGTATCTCATCAGTCCCTTGCTGTATCCCAGCACTCTCCTTCAGACACTCCAGCCAAATTTTAATTGTTTCTTTGTTGTTTTGGCCCTTTTGTGTGGGAAAGACAAGTGCCAGACACCTCTAGTCGACCATTTTGCTCGATAGATGATTCTTTATTTTTTAAAATTATTTTTAAATTTTTGTTGAGACAAGATCTCACTCTGTTGCCTGGGCTAGAGCACAGTGGTGGCATCATAGCTCACTGCAACCTCAAATTATTGGGTTCAAGCGATCTTCCTGCCTTAGGCTTCTGAGTAGCTGAGACTACAGGTATGTACCACCACATCCAGTTAATTGTTCTAAGATTTTTTTTTTTTTTTGTAGATACAAGTTCTTGCTATATTGCTCAGGCTGGTCTCGAACTCCTGGGCTCAAGTGATCCTCCTGTCTTGGCCACCCAAAGTGCTGGGATTACAGGCATGAGCCAACACGTCTGGCCTGGATGATTCTTAAGTGCCTTTTGCTAAGCAGTAGAAAGCCAGACCCCAAAGACTACATACTGTATAATTCCATTTACATGACACTCTGGGAAAGGCAAAACTAAAAGGATTCCTTTATTGGAAGATTATTGATTGCCAAAAGTTGGGAGGAGAGATTGTCTATAAAGATATAGCACTGGAGAATTTTGAGGCTGATGGAATGGTTTTCTATGGACCTGTGCTGGTGGATATCTGACTCTGTATGTTTGTCAAAACCAAGGAATTGTATGCCACAAAAAGTAAATTTAACAAATCAACCAGAGTTTGTCAAGAAAAATGGAATGCAGACTGAAAAATGAGTTTAATTATATTACAAAGAAAATACATAACCACACTGAAAGGGGTACCTAAGTCTTGGAAAACAGCATTTGACTGGATACTGTAAGCCTAAAGACAAAAATAATTGTATACAAACACTGTACTCTAATTCAGGGGTCAGCAGACTACCACCTGTGGGCTGGTCATCTGTTTTTATAAGTAAAATTTTACTGGAACACAGCCATGCCATGTTTACATATTGTCTATGGCTGCTTTCAAAGTACAGCAGCAGAGGTGAATAGTTGACATAGAGATCATATGACCTGCAAAACCTAGAATATTTACTATCTGGCCCTTTAAGAAAAAGTTTGCCAACCTCTGTTGTGGTTGATAAATTTGTTTCTCAAAGGAGTATGGGTAGACAATTCTGAAACTACTTTATAGAGTTGAGCTAATAAGTAAATGTACAGTAAACATAGTAGTATCATAACAGGTTTTCTCACTGTTGAAGAAAAAAGTTACAAATAGAGAACAGAATGAACCTTGTGATGCTGAATTGGATCAGGTGGTATCAGTAGGAACATGTGTGTTTAATATAGGGATATGTGTCTACTTACATGTGTTTCCTAACTTTGTCCAATGAAAGGGCCCAGAGACAATGAGCACACCTAGTATCCACATTTTGGTTTCTAAATATCATTGTCAATAAAATGAGGCTCCTTGGACAACTAGTTGACTTAGGACTGGGCCAGGAAAGACACAAAAGGCGCCTGGGGTTTCTTATGGTCCCAGAAAGTAAAGAGGTGCTCAGAAAAGAATGAGACATGTCGAAGGGACACAAGAACAAACTGGAAAGTGCTCCTGATGGCCAAAGCAGGAACAATTTGAACAACAAAATAACTATCATAGTATTGGATTATAACCCAAAGAATAAATGAAATATCCATGAGTCTATACTGGTTTAAATAAATAACTAAAACATGAATAAATAGAAGAGAAGAGACAAATCTTTACAGGAGAATTTAAATTAATAAATTTTGAAGGAATGAAGGAAATACAAAGTTACCATTAGACAACACCACAATAATAATTGTTTCGGGAGAGATCTACTGATGGATGTTAAAATCAATAAATGAAAGTTTAAGCAGAAAAAGGATATTTTCATAGTCTCAAAGTATCTCCCCTCAAATATTTAATAGTTACAAAGGGAAAATTACAGTGGATAAACTCAGCAGACACCACCTTAACCAAGTGATCAGGGTTAACATCACCAGCAATAGGACATATTGACATCATGTGCCTTCTCATACAATGCACTGAGAAGGGTACTTTACTTTTGCGGTATCCTTCCCAATAACCTCAATCTCATCATGAGAAAACATCAGATGAAACCAAGTTGAAGGGCATTCTATAAAATAACTGATGAACACTCTTCAAAAGTGTTCTGAGGAACTGTCACAGATTAGAGGAGACTAAGAAGATAAGATAACTAAGTGCAATGTGGGATTCTGAATTGGGTCCTGGAACAGAAAAAAGGACAACTAGCAAACTCCAAATAAGTCATGTGCTTTCATTAATGGTATTGTACCAAGGTTAATTTTTTTAGTTTTGGTAAATGTTCTGTGGTTATGTAAGGTGTTAATATAAGGTGGTAGTGGTTGATGGGTATCTGGGACTCCTATTGGTTTTGTGTGTCTTCTGTAAATTTAAAATTATCTCAAAAATTTTTAAATATGTGTTGTTGTTTTTTTTTAAAAAGCCTATGGTATCTTATGAACTATGTGTATCTTATGAGCAGGACCACATAGATTAGTAATTAGGCTGTCACAGACTTAACCTTATGGCAGACAGCCATACAGAGGATACTATTAGGAACACTGCACTAGGGAAGAGCCTGTAGCTTAAGCCTCCACTTGAAATCACATTGCTGAAATCAGTTAATGCTGCTGGAATGATTTCAGGTTTTTTTGTTTTGTTTTTAGGTATTACGTCTTTATTGGTGATAGGTTGGTAAATGTAGATGTTGCAAAGGATGTATGTCTCATTAATTACATGGCTGTACCAATGTATAAGCTTCTGATCTTTGTTCTCTGTATTACCAGGGTCGTTATGGTTGCTGTCGCTTTTTAAGAGATGGATATAAAACTCCTAAAGAGGTAAGTTTCTTTTCTGCAAAATGAACCCAAAGTAGAATGGTCATTGCTATCTGCAGCCTCGTTCAGAGAAAATACTTAACCTCATTGATGGTACTTATATAGATCACTAAATAGGATAATAATAACTGATGTTTGCTATATTTGTTGGGCTTGGCTGCCAAATTCTCAATTTCTAGGCCTTTCTGGAGTAAGTAAAATGAAGGAATGTATAGTCCTTCCACCTTCTACAGTTGGTTAGCTTCAGGAAAGAACTACTGATGGATGCTAAAATCAGTGGATGAAAGATTAAGCAGAAACAGTGTTTGCATTGTCTCATAGTATCTCCAAGTATTTAATAATTACAAAGGGAAAAATATTTCCATCAGTAGATCTTTCTCTTCCATCTTTTGCAGTTGGTTAATTCTAAACAGTACTTGAGCTTGAAAAGGTAAGTTACTTTTGTTCTACTGGTCAAAAGTTCTTGGAAATATCAGTGGGGAAAATTAAGTATTATTAAAGGGATCGAATGGTCAATATGAAGTACTTTCATTGGTAATGCAGATGTTGTTTAAGGCTTAGGTTTGCTGATCAAGAGCTATTATGATATTTTTTTAATCATTGAGCTCAAATTCTTCTGGTCTATTTCCTCTCTTCCACTTCATTCTTTAGCCCTGAATTTGACTTCTGCCGCTACCAATCTACCAAAAGTACGCTCTAAAACATTATCATAAGCTCCTAAATGACCAATCCAATAGCCTTTTCTCAATCCTTATTCTCCTTGACTTCTCTGTAGTACATGGCTATTACCTACCCTTAAGTTTTCTTGAATTTTTTTTTCCTATTTTAATTTCCACAACACTATACTATCCTGATTCTTCTCTTTCTGTCCTTCCCGCATAGCATTCTAAGGGTTTACCAAGATTCCATTCTTGGGCAGTTTGCTCATTTTATATAGTAATATTTCACAAAGCTTATCTGTAACTTTTATTTCATGTGTACCTCTATCAGGGTGATTCCCGAACCTTCATGTTTAGAAGCTGTCCTTCTAAACATTTCTATTTGTATGTCCTACTACTACCTCAAAATTAACAGATATGAAACCAAACTCGGCTTTATTGTAGTCCAGTCTTACTTCTTCACACACCCTCTTGTGATGTCATTATTATCCCAGTTCTGCTAGTTAGAAGTCACATGATAGAGTATTTGCAAAGTGAGGAGAATATGTACATGCTCTGCCTTCCTGACCACGTTCTCTGAAATAAACTATCAGTAGTGAAAGTCCATATTATAATACTTCTGAACTAAAGATGTTCATCTAACATCTGAGTGATAAGACAGACTTTGTTTATTGTGTTTTTACCAGGATCCCAATCGTCTGTACTATGAACCAGCTGAGCTGAAGCTATTTGAAAACATTGAGTGTGAATGGCCATTGTTCTGGACATACTTTATCCTCGATGGGGTCTTCAGTGGCAATGCAGAACAGGTAATGAGCTAGGGAGCATTTTTCAGCAGGATGTTCTTGTTATGTCTTCTTTCAGTTAATGGCTGTACCAACCCTGTGTCCAAATGGAAGTCTTCCTAACAGGGAGGAGATAGAGTTATCTCTTAGAGACTAGTAGCTAAGGGTACTAAGTTAAGAGTTAGAAGACCTGGATTCTTTCTTCTTCTTCTTTTTTTTTCTTTTTTTCTTTCTTTTTTTTTGCTTCACTCCTGACCATTGAGTAGCCCAAGTTTGTAATTGACCTCTTCAGTTTCTCTGTACATAAGATAAAAATAGTTTTTATCTGCTTATTGAAGAGGATATCCCTGAAGTTCTTTAAATTTCACAGATAAAGACATGTTATAAATGCAAGGTACAGTCAGATCTGCTACAATGAGACATATGCATTCTTTAAAAATCACCATGCTGTGCATATTTAAGAAATAAAAATTGCAGAGCTTATGGGAAAATGGGGTAAGGAGCACAGCACGTAAAATGTAACACATACAGAATGATAGGAACCTAATAAAAACAGTATCACACCTTTATATATGTTAAGTAGTTAAGAAATACATAAATACCACAACAGTTATAGTTCTTTTACCTAGAAAAAACCTGAATTTTGCTTGTGGAAGTGTATGCGCATGTTCCCACCAGCTCATCCACCTGGCTGTCATGCCTGCCACCCTGTGTGCAAGAGGAAAAGAACAAAAGAGAAGGGGAAAAAAGTGAGAGAAAAATAGAGGGGGAAAAAAGCAGAGAGCAGAGAGGAAAAATAAAAAAATAGGCCGAGAGAAAGAGGGGAAAAATTAAAAAGAGCACATAGTTGTGTAGCCAGCGTGGCTACCAGAAGGTTGCAGCTTGTAAGTTATGAAGTGGTGAAATGAACGTTATCTGAAATTGGACAGAAAGTTGTAACAACAGATGTGGATGGCTATGGTTCACTGTCTTCCTGAGATGTATACTTGTGTGTATGTTTTGTGTATTCTTACATGGCTCAGTTCAGCTGAGTACATTTTCAGTATGAAATTGTACAAACGTGAAATGCACGTTATGCTCAAGTTCCCTAATATATCAAATGTACTGGAACAAATTTGTGTTTTTAAAACAAGTGTTATAGCAGAACTGACTGTATGGTTTTCCATCATAAATTATGGTTTCGTTTTGATTTTGATTTTTTTACATTTTGTGTATTGTTAAGCTTCAGCAAATTGTTAAGCAAAGAACATAAACTTGACCATAATAGAAACCTATTTAGCAGGTAAGAATGCAGTTTTAAAGCCAATGCATCCTAAAGTCAAGAAGCTATACTTATGGTATACATAGTGGATCAAAACAGGCCTATGGAGGAGCTGGGCTACATTTTGGACTCAACCATATACTTGCTCTGTGATCTTCCACGAGTTCACAACCTCTTTGAGCCTTAATTTCCCTGTTAAAAGGCTTTAATGACATAAACCTCCTGGGAAGGTTATTAAAATTAAATGCATTAAAGTATGCAAAACTCCTAGCTAATATTCGGCCTATAACAAGCATGTAGTAAATGCTATTTCCCTTTCCTTTCCCTTTTACTAGGTGAATGAGCTCCTTTGCGATAGGACCTTCTTTGGCCACAAACTTCTCCTAGGTCCCCAAGGGAACTTTCTATAAGTTTTTTTTTTTTCTACCTTTCTTTTATCTGTAGGTTCAAGAGTATAGAGAAGCTCTGGAAGCAGTCCTCATCAAGGGCAAAAATGGAGTGCCACTTCTGCCAGAGCTGTACAGTGTTCCTCCCGACAGGGTGAGTTGGACAGTGCCCTAACATGTAGCTGATAGAAGAGGAGCAATACCTTGATAGGACTGCCTCATTTCAGTCAAATAATTTTTAATCTTCTGATTTTAATGTTGTCTTTATGTATAAGAAAACAGAAATATGATTTTATTCCTTTAAAAATAAATTGTAAAGCAGCCTCAATTATGGCACCGTTGCACAGCAAGACAAGGAAAAGACCAAACCTTAATGTTGAAAATGATGTGGAGATCAGTAGGTAGAACTAGAGTGATGTTCTGTGTGAGCTCTCAGGATTTGGTGTTCTCTGCTTTGAGGCCAGTAATCCAGGATTATTTAAATAGATCAAGTTTGGAAAATTAAGCATGTCCTGTCATCATTTTCCCAAAATGCCAGTCGAGTGTACCATCATTCCTCTTCTCCACTGGAAAAGAGCATTAGATATGGGAGAGATACAGTCTTCCTTTCTGGTGGGGATGGGTATAATAAGCTCTTAGCCACATTAGCGGCATTAGAGCTTGTTAACGAAATAGGTATCAGGCCTTTACCTCATACCTACTCAATCAGAATCTGCATTTTAACAAGATCCTCAGGTGATGTGTATGCACCTAACAGTCTGAGGAGCACTGTCCTAGACTATAGTTGTGATGCTTGACTTTTCAGTGCATTGCATATGTGACTACATGGAATACGAATCACAATCCAGACTCAGCCTTTTTATTATCTAGTATCTTAAGCCTGCTATTACTCCTCATCTGGCCTCTTCATCTTTTCTTTTAGGTTGATGAAGAATATCAAAATCCTCACACTGTGGACCGAGTCCCCATGGGGAAGTTGCCTCATATGTGGGGTCAGTCTCTGTACATTTTAGGAAGCTTGATGGCAGAGGTAAGGGGAAACTTAAAGGCTATCCCACTTTTTTCTGCCTTAGTTACCATAATAATCAGATTCACGAGAAGCTCATTAAAGCTGAAGGATGTCTTTTGCCTTTTTCACTTTGCCTTAATTATAGTTTTTCCTATAGGTCCTCAGTGGGGGAGCATGACCAACCCTCAACAAAAGTCCTTTGCCCCCTGCAACCACATCCCTCATGCTCCTGGGGCTCCCTACTTTGGCAGTGTACTTGGAGCTGCTCAGGAATCAGGCCCCAGATCTTTCCCTTTCAAAACTCTCCTCAATGCCTTGCCTGGTGATGAATGAAATTGTGCTTAGCTAGTTAATTACTGATAATGGATTAAGTACTAACCTTTCCAAGCAACATAATGTTTCATTCTTTAATTGAATTAACTGGTAATTTTAGGTGCCATGACAAGTGATTAGGAACATCATGGTTTTTGTTTGTTTGGTTGGGCATTTTTTGTTTGTTTGTTTTTTGTTCAGGGGTTCTCTGAATGATCCTTGTATTAAATTCTGTTGAGATAGCTCTTAATGAAGCACTGGGGAATTTCTGACTTTGTGTCCAGCTTCTTTGTGACATTTTGAGCCTAAACAGAAAGGTTCTTTTTCTCAAAAGTTTTCAGATTTGCTGGCAAATCTATTTTCCCAGTGTAGGTTATTTTGATAAGATATAACCCAGCTCCTAGAGGACTGAGGGTGGGACTTAGCTCTCCTTTCTAAGCCAGACTCTGACCTGTTATATATGACCATTGATTTTCTGCAGCTGCTTTGTTCTTTTTTTTCCCATTATGGCTGTGGCTGTTTGGTTATCTTTAGTTGACATTATTAAATGAATCTAGCAATACTGGACAGAACGTTTTGTTTAAAATAATCCTTACCTGGTAACTTTCTCTTTCAATTAGAATAAATTAAATGCAATGAGAAAAGATATTCTTGAGGGGAAAATAGGTGAGTTCATCCCATTTCATAAAGAGCAGAAACTCAAGTCAAAAGATTTCTGCTAAGCAGAAGGCACAGCAGACACATGAACAAATGAGAAAACAGCAGGACTAATGGCTTAAATTACTGATAAGCATTGTGGTCTGATCATCTAATCATATGTATTACTATATCCAGAAAAAATAGAGGAGTAACTAGAAAACTTTGTTTATTTATAATTTATACCTCACCTATTTCCAAAAAAAGAATTTTTGGCTGCCAATAGAAATTACCTTCAGATAAAATTAATTTGGATGTGAATTCAGGGAGTTCAAACATTTTTATACAGTGAAGGTATTTGTTTCCTTTCTGTACCTGCCTCTCAAATGTTATGGTATGGGGCTATGGGCATAGGAATGCTGTTTCTCCTCAAACATTAGATTTTGTTTTGTTTTTCTGAGTCTTAACAATCCATCTTTTTATTATTTTTATTTTTTTTTATTTCAAGATATTATGGGGGTACAAACATTTTGGTTACAAGTAACGACTTTGCCTCGCCCAAGCCAGAGTTAGAGGCATGCCCTTCCCCAATACAGTGTGTACCGCATCCATTAGTTGTGAGTTTACCCACCCACACCCCTCCATCTGACTGACACCCAGTGAATATTACTACCACACGAGCACCTTTGTGTTGATCAGTTAGTACCAATTTGATGGTGAATACATGTGGTGCTTATTTTTACATTCTTGTGATATCTATAAAGACATCTGCACTCAAATGTTTATGGCAGCACAATTCACAATTGCAAAGATGTGGAAACAACCCAAGATGCCCTTCAATACATGAGTGGATTAATAAAATTTGGTATATGTATACAATGGAATACTACTCAACTACAAAAAACAATGGTGATCTAACACCTCTTATATTATCCTGCCGGAATAATCCATCTTTTTGTGGTTTTTCTTTAGGGATTTTTAGCTCCTGGAGAAATTGATCCCCTGAATCGTAGGTTTTCTACTGTACCAAAGCCAGATGTTGTGGTTCAAGGTATGTATTTTTATTCCCAGCAACAAAAGCTTTTAAAGGTATGGCTCGGGGCAGAGATCTTTGGACCAGTAAATTATGACTTTATTCTTCAGTTGACATTTTATTAGGCTTCGAAAAGTATATAATAAACTTAGTTCTGCTAATCATAAATGAATAATATGTCCGAGCACTCCAAGATACTATTTGACATCTTAACCATTCCTTATTTCTGGAAACTCTTTTAACTGTCATGACATTTTAGCCTCCTAGTTATCTCTGCTTTCTCTCTGACTACTCCTTTTCTTTTTCTGCTAGTACTCCTTTTTTCCCATATCTTCCTGATGATTCTATACTTAAGTCTTCGACTGTTGTCTTTCTGTATTTATACCCTGTATTGGTTTGCTAGGCCTGCCTCCCTCATAATAAATTTGTTTCCACGGCTCCAAGTATTACCTCTTTAGAGAGTGCTCCAGGCCTTTATTTTTGTTCCTAACAATCAACTTAAATTTGAGGACATGTACTGTATGCAAAACACTGGGTTGAGTTCTATAAACATGTTAACAACTCTAGTCCCAATAACTATAAAACATCTCTAGCACCTGCACTTCAAACACAAAACTAACCTCTCTGTCTCTATTCCATCCTTTTACCTCTCCCAAAAAAAGCAGATCTTTCCATATTCCTTATCTCTCTCAATGATATTACCATTATTTTAGTCTCATAGGGTAGAAGGCTTGAGGTGATTTTTGAATCTCCAACATCATTATCCAATACAGTATTAAGTCCTGCTGTGAAGCTCCTTTGAAATGTCTCCAGTCACTTGACTTTGGAGTTGGTTCTACATGGAAAATAATCCCGTGTATTTTCTAAACCTTCTTATACTTGGTATCCCATATGGTTATATATGTCGTTTTTGCTTATCAGTGTGTATAGCAAACATTATATGAAGATCATTATTCTTCCCCTCCCATGAGAAAGCTTGTTGACCTTTGAGGTTTATGCCATCTGGCTATATCGATCTCCTAGTTGCTCTCATTCATTCATTGAATACTTTGAGCCTTGGCTCACAGCTTCCTCTTCCTCCCCAAATCCTGTTGTCGGGCTAGAAGCAAATCTATTTCTCCAGTGTAGGTTATTACAATATATTTTCAGCATTGGTGTAGGTGCCATCTAACATTTTAGCCTCAAAATTCTTGGCTATCCATAACTCTAGTGACCTTTCCTTCTATCTCTACTTTAGCTGCCCACTCCAAGGACCAAACTTTAGGACTCTTCTACCTCAGAACTTAAATTCTAATATTCTATTCTCTGGTCATAACCTCATATTATTTCAGCTTTCTTTTTCTTCCCATTATGCTTGTCTCTATTTTCTTCTAGTCTTCCTTCCCCTGCCTCATGGTTTATTAAATCTCTCAATCACCAATGCACCATATTTCTACTACACTCACCTGAAAAATCATAGTCCCAGAACAATCTTACAATTCGCATTTTCTGATTCTATACCTGGCTTGCTAATAGCTACTGGAAAAAAATAACCCAAATGAGCAGAGTAGTGACACTGTAAATCCATGGTCTGCAACTCAGCTAGGTCTACAGTGCCTCCTGTTAGTCCTTGTTCTTACCATTAGCATTTTCATACTTCTCAACCACGATTCCAAACCATCTCTGTTTTCAACCCTACCCCTTGGCCTGCTTCTTCATGCCTGTTAATCTTAATATTCTGATCGTCATCAATTCCCCAGCCCTCCTTGCCCCTACGATCTTACCCATCCTTGCCTCCTTTTCTCCAATCTCAGAAAAAAGGTTTCTCCTCTAAGGCCAAGTATTCCTTCTGATGCTTGATTCTGACATCTTCCCCAGCCTTCTCTAGAAACTTTCTCTTTCCTGGAATCTTTAAGCTCTCCTGCTCTGTTGGTTCTGTTTTTTTAGACTACTGACATGTTCATCTCCCTCTACAACTACGCCTACATAGCTCCTTCCTTTTTCATTCAAACTTCTGCTTCTTTATATACCATTTATTCCGTAGTCCTTTATAGTCAGGCTTAAATGCTCATGCTCATGCTTAAGTTACCAGTGACCTCTGTATTGCCAAATTTGGTAGATATTTTTCTATCTCAATCTTAGTGGATCTTTCTGTTCCATTTGTCATTTATCTTTCTGGAAATTCTTAACTTCCATGTCTTGTATGATGCCATACTCTCTTGGATCTCCTTCAACCTAGATTAAGCACTTTTCTATCTAATTCTGGGCATCCTCTTCTTTTTGACTCTTAACCATTGGTGTTTCTGAGGGTTCTCTCATTAGCCCACTGCTCTTCTTACTCTGAATATTTGTTTCTGTCAGCCTCCTCCTATTCCAAATCTTTTCTATTTTCCCACCTTCTTACTTGTTCCCTCACTGTCAAAAGATGACCTCACCTCCTATACCATAAAGAAAATATAAGCCATGAGACAAGAACTCCCCTACCACACCCAAGGCTTTACTTCATCTGCCCATTCCTTCTATGTTGGAATTTCTCAAGGTTATATTCTAGGTCCTCGTCTCCTCCTCTCTGTATTTTCTCCTTGACCCATCTCATCTATGCTAATGACTCCTGAATGTGTATCAGCTTCTTTTAACCTCTTTGGATGTCTCACATGCACTGTAAATTTATTCAACATGTCTAAAATTAATCAGGTGCACCCTCCTAGTATTATATCACTCATACCTGCTTTTCCTCCTATGTGCCTGTCATTAAATGGCACACTATCTTCTCGGTTACACAAATAAACACCCAGAGAATCCTTCTCAATATCTCCCTCTTTCTCACATCCTACATTCAATCAGTTAACAGGTTCTGGCTTCTTTACTTCCTAAATAATTCTGAAATCCATGCAGTTTTCTTCAGTACCAATATCATGATCCCAATGTAGGTAATCAACATTTCTCCCTTGTATTACTGTAATAACTTTTTAACTGTTCTCTCTGTCTTCAGTCTAGGCCCACTACAGTATCAGTTTATTCTTCTTTTATCAACTGAAAAATATTCTTTTTAAGATGCAGGCATGGATATGTTATTCATCTGATTATAACTCTGTAGGAACTTCCCCTTTGGCAGTCTCCTTAATATGGCTTACAAGGCTCTGTATGATCTGGCTCCTGACTCTGTCTCCAGCTTCATTTCTCATCACTGCCTCTTTATACTCCTCCTGATATAAAGAACTTTTTATAAATCCTAGATCTGCCTTGTTCTCTGTTCCCTTGAGCCTTTGTCCATGCTATTCCTTCTGTCTGGAACAATTTCTCCCTTACTTTTACCATTACCTCTACCAGATTAACTCCTGTTGAGCCATCCAGTAGGACTCAGTATCAGTGTTATTTTCTCCATGTGGGGATCATATATGTTTATATACATACCTCTACCATTTGGCAGTGCCTAATACATAAGAGGCATTAAATAAGAATTTTCTAAATATTTCATAAAATATAAACAAAAAACTGAGTTGCTTGAGTTGAAAGTACTCCTGGTACCCCAGAGTGTTGTTCACTTTACTCTCCTTCAGTCTCCTGTGCTCTAAATACTAATTACATTGCCTCCTGTAGGACCCTGAGGCTCAGTAGAATGAAATTTGGAAAGCATTGCCCAAAGATAAAATAGAAAACCCTTAAAGTGACGCATATGCCCTCCATGATGATCTAGCCCCTGTCTTCCTTTCCAGATTCATTTCTGTGGCCACTATGCAAGATACTTCATGCTACACATGCAGCCACATTCTGTTTCATCTCATTAAGTTCATTTTGGACCCTCTACCTAGAATGGCTGTCTCCTTCCTATCTTCTTCTTTCTTCTGGCTAATTTATTCATTCTTTCAAACTCAGGTTTAGGCATCAGCTCTTTTAGAAAGCCTTTCCTGAAACCACCTCTCCCAACCCCAGACCAGATAGGTGTCACTCCAGGGTGGTCTCATAATGTTTTGTGCATATCTCTACTTACCTACCAGGTTATTTTATAATTAGTTCATGTGTGTGCCACTTCTGTTACACTGTGAGCTCTTTGAGGAAGAGATTAGTTTATTCATCTTTATTCATTCTATCCCTGGTGCCTAGCATAGTACCTCATACATTTAGGTACTTAATAAATATTTATTAATGAATCAGTAAATGACCACATGTATTTCCCTAGACTGTTGTCAGGCAACTGTCATTCTTCCTCTGTACATTTTCCCTGAAGAATCTCTTTCATTTTCATGTTTTCAGTTAGAGGTAATCAACATAGTGTTAAGTTCAGGGGACTCTGTAATTACTTGGGTTACTGGCTCCCAACAGGTATCTGTCCCATAGAGGGAAAGTGAAAAGAAGAATCAGGGAGTTAGTCTGGTCCTCTCCCTTGTGGGTAGGCTTAACCACTTGAGTAACGTGAGTGGGAAGAAAAGGGAGCTGTCTAGGCTTGGTAGGCTCTGAGTCTAGAGAAGTATCATCCCCATCTCTTCCCACATATCTCGCCCCCCCAAAAAATGCACAATTTCAAGGGTAATACCTTCTTATGTTGATGGCTCAAATCTTTATCCCCAACTCACCCTGCCTTCTACCATTCTCTAGCTATGGGGAAACTCTTGTCTTTAGGGTGTTATTTATTACCCTCACATTTCTGGGGCTGACCTAAAGTGTACTGATATGAAGGAGCTGGGGAAATCAATTTTTATCAAAGCTGTAACAAACCTCGTGATAGATTTTTTTTCCCATTTGTACATGGAATCTCAGATGTAAAGAGAATATGGCATTCTCTAGGAACACATGGGTACTTGGCCAGAAAGCACAACCTAATACTCTAGTCATGAGATCTTTTTTCTTTTCCATTTAGATAATATTGTTAAGTACCTAGCATGATACTGTTTCATCAAAGTTCCTCAGTAACTGTTAATTTCCTCTGCTTTCCTTTTTTTTCCCTTCAAAAGAAATTTTGTGGCTTGAGAGATTTTTAGGCTCCTCTTGAGATAAAATTTTCTGTTGACCTCATCTTCTTTCTTTCATTTAGTCTCCATTCTAGCTGAAACAGAAGAAATAAAGGCCATTTTGAAGGACAAGGGAATTGACGTGGAGACCATTGCTGAGGTATACCCCATCAGAGTACAACCAGCTCGTATTCTCAGTAACATTTATTCCAGCCTAGGTAAGGAGATGCGCCAACCTGCTAGAAGCAAACCATTATTCGATGCAGACTGATTTCCTTCCTTTTTTCTTCTCCTTGATCTTGTATTGCTGTGCCATACTGGCTCTGAGAAGGAATTTAGAGTCACTGGAATCCAAGTTTCTAACCATATCTATTCTGAGCAGGCTTGATAATTTTAGGTATGTTTTATGAGCTCTTTGGGTACATAGGGTATGACTATCAGCCAATATTATATCTTTATTCCAAGTGTGTGCTTACATAACATTTCCAAGAAAGATTTGTTTCCTTCCTTCATTCATTCTTAAGCACTTACTGCTCACATATTAGTACCAGGCACTGGGCTAGATGCTGTGGGAGACATAGACATAGACAACCAAATAATCATAGTGTGGTCTTATAAATGCTATAATAATGGTGTTATGTACAAAGTACAGGAGAAAGAGGATAGTTTTGCAAGGAAGTCAGGAAAGGGATGATAGAAGAGACAACACTTGATAACTTTATCAGTCAAATGAGTGACTCTTCAAAATTCTATTATTGCA
This sequence comes from Avahi laniger, assembly GCA_963575035.1. Classification (NCBI taxonomy): domain Eukaryota; kingdom Metazoa; phylum Chordata; class Mammalia; order Primates; family Indriidae; genus Avahi; species Avahi laniger. The sequence goes on from CAUYSK010094841.1 coordinate 19,166, forward strand.
ACAGTTTCACAATAACAAAATTGCTTTAAGTATACATTGAATGATAGCCATAATTCCACAAAGGAAAAAGGGATATTTCTTTACTATGTGTATTCATATATATACATTAACTAAATGGAGTTTGTTGCCTTACCTCAAATATTCAGTATTTGATGGTCAGTTCCACAATCTTTTATTTTTTTTAATAATGAAGTGAATCAACTTTGTGAATATAAGAACTTAATAAATATTAAACTCAAATCCTTATATAATCCTGATTCTTTTCTAATCTGTTAGTATACATAGATACATTTTTATAGTTATGTTTTTTTCTTTTTTTCCGTTTTTCATTTATTTATTTATTTTTAGTTCAGCATATTACAGGGATACAAATGTTTAGGTTACGTATATTGCCTTTGCCCCACCCGAGTCAGAGCTTCAAGCATGTCCATCGCCCAGATGGTGTGCACGACACCCATTAGGTGTGAATATACCCATCCCCTCCTCCCTCTCCCTCCTGATGAATGTTACTACTATATGTGCACATAAGTGTTGATCAGTTAATACCAGTTTGATGGTGAGTAAATGTGGTGCTTGTTTTTCCATTCTTGGGATACTTCACTTAGTAGAATGGGCTCCAGCTCTATCCAGGATAATACAAGAGGTGCTAGATCACCATTGTTTTTTGTGGTTGAGTAGAACTCCATGGTATACATATAGCACGTTTTCTTCTTAATCCACTCATGTATTGATGGGCACCTTGGGTTGTTTCCACATCTTTGCAATTGTGACTTGTGCTTCTGTAAACATTCTGGTGCAGATGTCTTTTTTGACAGAATGTCTTTTTTACCTTTGGGTAGATGCCCAGTAATGGAATTTCTGGATCAAATGGTAGTTCTACTTTTATGTGTTTCAGGTATCTCCATATTACTTTCCACAGAGGTTGTACTAGTTTGCAGTACCACCAGCAGTGTATGAGTGTTCCTATCTCTCTGCATCCACACCAACGTTTGTTGCTTTGGGACTATTTGATAAAGGCCATTCTCACTGGAGTTAAGTGATAGCTCATTGTGGTTTTGATTTGCATTTCCCTGATGATTAGAGATGTTAAGCATTTTTTCATATGTTTGTTGGTCATTAGTCTATCTTTTTTGAAAAGTTTCTGTTCATGTCCTTTGCACACTTTTTGATAAGGTTGTTTGATTTTTTTCTTGCTGATTTTCCTGAGTTCTGTATAGATTCTAGTTATTAGCCCTTTATCGGATGTGTAGCATGCCAATACTTTCCCTCATTCTGTAGGTTGTCTGTTTGCTCTCATAGTTTTCTTGGCTATGACAAGCTTTTTAGTTTGATTAGGTCCCATTTATTTATTTTCGTTGCTGCTGTGATTGCCTTTGGGGTCTTCTTCATAAATTCTTAGCCTGGGCCAACGTCTGTAAGAGCTTTTCCAACATTTTCTTCTAGAGTTCTTATAGTTTCATGCCTTAGGTTTAAGTCTGTTACCCATTGTGAGTCGATATTTGTGAGAGGTGAATGGTACAGATCCTGTTTCAGTCTTCTACATGTGGCTATCCAATTTTCCCAGCACCATTTATTGAATAAGGATTCTTTTCCCCAGTGTATTTTTTCGTCTGCTTTGTCAAAGATTAGATGGCTATATGAGGATGGTTTTATATCTGGGTTTTCAGTTCTGTTCCATTGGTCTATGTCTCTGTTCTTGTGCCAATACCATGCTGTTTTAGTTACTATAGCTTTGTAGTATACTTGAAGTCTGATAAATCGATGCCTCCCAGTTTGTTCTTTTTGGCTTAAGATTGCCTTTGCTGTACAGGTTCTTCTCTGGTTCCATACGAAGGATAGAATTATTTTTTCTACATCTGCAAAAAATGATGTTGGTATTTTAAGGGGGATCACATTGAACCTGTAGATCACTTTGGGTAGTATAGACATTTCAACAATGTTGATTCTATGGTTTTCCACCTGTTTACATCCTCTGCTATTTCTTTCCTCAGTGTTTTATAGTTCTCCTTGTAGAGATCTTTTACCTCCTTAGTTAAATATATTCCTAGGTATTTTATTTTCTATGTTGCTGCTGTGAAGGGTATTTAGTCTTTGATTTGGTTCTCAGTTTGAGTATTGTTGGCATATAGGAATGCTACTGATTTCTATACATTGAATTTGTAACCTGAGACTTTGCTGAATTTGTTTATCAAATCCAGTAGTCTCATGGCAGAATCTTTGGGGTTTTCTAGATATAAGACCATATCGTAAGCAAAGAGCGATAGTTTCACCTCTTCTACCCCCATTTGGATACCCTTGATTTCCTTCTCTTGTCTGATTGCTCTGGCTAGGACTTCCAGCACTATGTTGAATAGAAGTGATGATAAAGGGCAACCTTTTCTGGTTCCAGTCCTAAACGGGAATGCTTTCAGTTTTTCCCCATTCAGTATGATGCTGGCTGTGGGTTTGTTATATATGGCTTGTATCATTTTTAGGTAAGTCCCGTCTATGCCTATTTTGTTAAGCATTCTTATCATCAAAGGATGCTGAATTTTGTCGAATGCTTTTTCTGTGTCTATTGAGAGAATCATATGGTCTTTGTTTTTGCTTCTATTTTTGTGTTGAATTACATTTATAGATTTGCATATGTTGGACCATCCCTGCATCTCTGGGATGAAGTCCACTTGGTCGTAGTGGATTATTTTTTTTGATAAACACCTGAATTCGGTTTGTTAGCATTTTATTGAGAACTTTTGCATCAATTTTCTTGCTGATTTGTTTGAATTCTTTGTAGATTCTGGATATTAGTCCTTTGTCAGATACATAGTTCACACATATTTTCTCCCATTCTGTAGGTCGTCTCTTTGCTCTGTTGATTATTTCCTTTTCTGTTTAGAAACTTTTTTAGTTTAGTTAAGTCCCGTTTATTTTTGTTGTTGCTATATAGTCATAAATTCTTTGCCTAGGCCAATGTCCAGAAGAGTTTTTCTTATGTTTTCTTCTAGAATTTTATGGGTTCGGGTCTTACATTTAAGTCTTTAATCCATCTTGGTTAATTTTTGTATATAATGAGAGATGGGGATCTCATTTCATTCTTCTGCATGTGCCTATCCGATTTTCCCAGCACCATTTATTGACTAGGGCATCCTTTCCCCAGGGGATATTTTTGTCTGGTTTGTTGAAAATCAGTTGGTTGTAGCTATGTGGTTTTATTTCTGGGTTCTCTCTTCTGTCCCATTGGTCTATGTATCTACCTTTATACCAGTACCATGCTGTTTTGGTTTATATAGCCTTGTAGTATAATTTGAAGTCTGGTAACATGATGCCTCCAGTTTTGTTATTTTTGCTTAGGATTGCTTTGGCTATTTGGGCTCTTTTTTGATTCAATGTGAAATTTAGGATTATTTTTTCCAGTTCTGTGAAAAATGATGTTGCTATTTTGATGGGATTGCATTGGATCTGTAAATCACTGAGGGCAGTATGGACATTTTAACAATGTTGTTTCTTCCAATCTATGGTATAATGAGCAGCAAGATTGAAACAGTAATAAGAAATGTCCCCACAACAACAGAAAAAGCCCAGGGACAGATGGATTCACAGCCAAATTCTACCATACCTACAAGGAAGAAGTGGTACCTATTCTACTGAAACTGTTCCATAGCATCAAGAAGGAAGTAATCCTCTCTAACTCATTCTGTGAAGCCAATATCACTTTGATACCAAAGCCAGGAAAAGACATAACAAAAAAAGAAAACTACAGATCAATATCCTTCGTGAACATAGATGCAAAAATCCTCAAAAAATACTAGCAAACTAAATCCAACAGCACATCAAAAAGATAATACACCATGATCAAGTGGGTTTCATCCCAGGGATGCAAGGATGGTTCAACATAGCATATCAATAAATGTGATTCACCACATAAACAGAATTAAAAACAAAAATCATATGATTATCACAATAGATGTAGAAAAAGCACTCAATAAAATCCAGCACCCGTTATGATAAAAAACACTCAACAAACTAGGCATAGGAGGAACATACCTCAAAATAATAAAAACGATCAATGAGAAATGTACAGCCAACATTATACTGAATGGGAAAAGTTGAAAGGGTTCCCCCTAAAAACTGGAACAAGACAAGGATGCCCTCTGTCACCACTTCTATTCAACATAGTACTGAAAGTCCTAGCCAGAGCAGTCAGGCAAGTGAAAGAAATAAAGGACATCCAAATTGGGAAAGAGTAGGTAAAACTATCCCTATTTGCCAATGATATGATCTTATATCTAGAAAACCATAAAGGCTCCTCCAAAAGACTCCTAGAATTGATAAGTAAATTCAGCAAAGTCTCAGGTTAAAAAAATTAATGTACACGAATCAGTAGCATTTCTATATATCAATAACAGTCAAGCTGAGAGTCAGACCAAGAACTCTATATCATTTACAATAGCTACAAAGAAAATAAAATATCTATTATGGAATATACTTAATCAAGGTGATGGAATATCTCTGTGAGGATAACTACAAAACACTGATGAAAGAAATCGTAGATAACACAAACAAATGGAAAAGCATTTGCTGATTCTTAAGCTTTGTTTGCATGGGGTGAGGGACCAAGAAACTAAGCAGAAAATCTCATTGTGCTAGGGTGTTAAAAATTGCATTTTAGGACCTTGATATTTGAAAGGAGCAGTGACAAACACCTCAGGCTTTCAGTTGAAACCCCTAAAGAGTGGGACTACATCCTAGAAATAAGAAAAAGCCACAAATCAGAAATTAGAAGCCATAAATTAGAAGGCGTCAAATACAAAGCCTAAAACACAATCTTCTGAATCCATGATTGGCCTAAGGTGATATGCTTGTAGTATATCTACCTGCCAAAATAAACTAAATCCTCTCTAGATGAAAATAATATCATCCATAGCCTCTGAAATTCTTTATACACTGTGTTTAGCATTAAAAATATAATAAAAATGCTAGAAAACCAAATTAATAAAAGCCAAGAGAAAAAAAAACAGTCAAAACACATACACGTAGATTTCTGTTCAATGTAGCATTAAAAGTTCTAACCAGAGCAATTAGGTAAGAACAAAAGTAAAAGACATCCAAATTGGCAAGGAAAAATTAAAATAATACCCATCCACAGGCGACATGATGTCATATGGGAACACCCTCAAGATTGTGCATGTGTATGCACATACACACACACACACACACACACACACACACACACACACACCTGTTAGAACTAATAAACAAATTTAGCAAAGTTACAGAATACAAAATCAACACACAAGTCAGTTGCATTTTTATATACAACAATGAATATGAACAATCTGAAAAGGAAATTAAGGAAAATTTTCCATTTATAATTGCATCTAAAATGAAATATTGCTTAAGAATAAACTTCACCAAGGAGGTAAAAGACTTGTGCACTGAAAATGACAAAACATTGCTGAAAGAAATTAAAGAAGACACAAATAAATGGAAAGACAACCCGTGTTTATGGATTGGAAGATATAATATTGTTAAGGTACCACTACTACCTAAAGCTATCAACAGATTCAGTACCAGCCCTATCAAAAGTCCAATGACTGTTTTTGCAAAAATAGGAAAATTCATTCTAAAATTCATGTGGAATCTCAAGGGACCCTGTGTAGCCAAAACAATCTTGAAAAAGAACAAGATTGGAGGACTCATACTTCCTGATTTCAAAACATACTATAGGGATATAGTAATCAAAACAGTATGGTACTAGCATAAAGACAGACATATAGAACAATGGAATAGAATGGAGAGCTCAATAAACCCTCACATACATGGTGAAATGGTTTCAACATGGGTGCCAAGGCCATTCAGTGGGGAAAGGGCAATCTTTTCAACAAGTGGTCCCAGGAAAACTGGATATCCACAGGCAAAAGAATGAAATTGGACTCTTACTTTAAGCCATGTAAAACAACTCAAAATGGATTTAAAAACCAAAATGTAAGACCTAAAACTATAAAACTTTTATAGGAAAACATAGAGGAAATGTTTCTTGGCATCGGATTTGGCAGTGATTCCTTGGATATGACACCAAAAGCACTGGCAACCTCAGGGCGTGGTGGCTCACGCCTGTAGTCCTAGCACTCTTAGAGGCCAAAGCGGGAGGATTGCTTGAGCTCAGGAGTTCGAGACCAGCCTGAGTAAGAACAAGACCCCATCTCTACTATAAATAGAAATTAGCCAAACAACTAAAAATAGAAAAAATTAACCGGGCACAGTGGCACGTGCCTGTAGTCCCAGCTACTCAAGAGGCTGAGGCAGGAGGATCGCTTGAACCCAGGAGTTCGAGGTTGCTGTGAGCTAGGCTGACGCCATGGCACTCTAGCCTAGGCAAGAGAGTGAGACTCTGTCAAAAAAAAAAAAAAAAAAAAGCACTGGCAACCAAAGTAAAACATAGAGAAGTTGAACTTCATCAAAATAAAACTTTTGTGCATCAAATGATACCATCAACAGAGAGAATAGGCAGCCCACAGAATAGGAGAAAATAATTATAAATCATACATCTGATAAGGGCTTAATATCCAGAATATATAAAGAAGAATTACAGTTCAGCAAGAAAAAAACAGCCAGATTCACAAATGGGCAAAGGACTTGAATACATATTTCTTCAAAGAAGACATGCAAATGAACACTTGGGAGATGAAAAGATGCTCAGTATCGCTAATAACTCGGGAAATGCAAATCAAAACCTCAATGAGATACCACTTAGCACTCATTATGATGACTGTCATAAAAAAAGTAGAAAGTAAGAAGTGTTGGTAAGGATATGGAAAAATGAAAACTCTTGTGCACTATTGTTGGGAATGTAAAATGGCATAGCCACTATGGAAAACAGTATGGTGGTTCCTCAAAAAAATGAACATAGAATAACTATATGATCCAGCAACTGCACATCTGGGTATACACCCAAAAGAAGTAAAAGCAGGAATTCAAACATATTTTCTACACCATTGCACAGCATTGCTCACAACAGCACAAAGGTGGAAGCAACCCAAATGTCCATCCGTGAATGAATGGATAAACAGCATGTCATGTATACATAGAATAGAATATTATTCAGTCTTAAAAAGGAAGAAAATTCTGACATATGCTATTAATTTAACACGGATGAACCTGGAAGACCTTATGCTAAGTGAAATAGGCCAACACAAAAGGAAAAATATTGTATGATTCCACTTATATGAGATACCAAGAGTAGTCAAATTCATAGAAACATATAGTAGAATGGTGGTTGCAAGAGGTTGGGAGATTGGGGACATGGGATGTTACTCTTTAAATGGGTACAGTTTCAGTTTGGGAAGATGAAAAAGTTCTGGAGATGGATGGTGGTGATATTTGTACAATGATGTGAAGGTACTTAATGCCACTGAAATGTACACTTAAAAATTATTAAAATGGTAAATTTTATGTATATATTACTATAATAAAAATAGAAACAAACAGAAAGGAAGGAGCTGTGAATAAACTTGGCTGTAACATCTATCTCAGGTAAAATGTGTGCTTTACTGAGTGGACCCTGAAATATGACCAAGGCTTTCACAGGAAACTGGTTGTAGCCCCCACCAAGAGTGAAACAACACTAAAAATATGTTATATTTGATAAGTATAACACTTAGGATAAAGTAGGGGCAAAAAATAAAATCCCCAGGAAAAATGTGTTCTTCCCAAAAATAAATAAATAAATAAAGTAGTAGTTCTGTCAGTACTGACATGAAAGGATATTAAATAAGTATTTTGGGGGAAAAATTTCAGAATAATATGTATAGTGTAATCGTATGTTATAAAAGAAAAAATATGTGTGTGAATAAATTAACTATTTCCTTATTGCAAGAGATATTGATTTAATAACTGCCTTTTGGAACACAAAAAGATATTCAACTACGTTTAACATAGACATCAATTATAAGATGGATTCCAAACTGTAAAAAGAAGACAACTTAAACTGAAGGAAATAAGGTGGATGTGTGTGTCTATTTGTATGTACATACATTATGTGTATATCTATATGTAAAAAATATTTTCTGATTTCATTTGTGCACTAAAAATATCTTCACCATTTCTCAATTCTTTGTCAGGATGCAATAGTAGAATGAAACTCAGCGGACGGCCCTACAGACACATGGGAGTGCTTGGAACTTCAAAACTGTATGACATTCGGAAAACTATCTTTACTTTCACTCCACAGGTAAGTGGAACACACTGAAACGTACATGGAAATGAGTAGAAATAAAAGAGAAACATTATAGAAATAAAGCATTTACTGGAGTTGGGATAAGTGTCAAAGAATACCATGTCCCTTGCACATATTAAGTGGCTCAGTAAACACAGTAAACATTTATTGAGTTGAACTGAATTGAACTTAACAGCACAGAGTTATAATAAGTGATTGTGACCACCAAGAGTTGTCCTAGGTGTTGCAGAAACAGTGACTAGGGATCATACAAATGTTAGAGTACTTACAAAAGTACCCCTTACTTTTAAAAGTTAAAATAAAACTGTATTTGTCCTTTATAAACAAAATACAATCTTTTTTATTCAGCTACTGAATTAAGTATTTTCATTGTTTGAAGGAGGGGCCCTTTTTACATGCATAGAAAACTTCAATATCCTTTTCTTTTTTTCCCATTTATTAAATTTCAGAATATTACAGGGGTACAAATCTTTTGGTTACATGAATTGCTTTTCTACTGCTTGAGTCAAAGTTGTAAGTGTGCCCACCACCCAGATAGTGTACATTGTACCCGTTAGGTATGATATCATCCATCCCCTCCTCCCCGCTCCCACCTGGATGATTTCCGTTGAGTTTTACTTCCATCTGTGCACCTGAGTGCTGATCGGTTAGTTCCAATTTAGTAGTGAAAGCGTGGTGTTTGTTTTTCCATTCTTGTGATACTTCATTTAGGAAGATGGTCTCCAGTTCCATCCAGATTGTTGCACAAGGTATTAATTCATTTTTTATGGCCGAGTAGTATTCCATGGTATACATACACCACATTTTATTAATCCACTCATGAATTGATGGGCATTTGGGTTGATTCCATATCTTTGCAATTGTGAACTGTGCTGCAGTGAACATTCAAGTGCAGGTATCTTTTTGATAGAAAAACTTCTTTTCCTTTGGGTAAATACCCAGTAGTGAGACTGCTGGATCAAATCGTACATCTACTTTTGTTCTTTGAGGAATCTCCATATTGTTTTCTATAGAGGTTGCACTAATTTTCAGTCCCACCAACAGTGTATAAGTGCTCCATTCTCTTCACATCTATGCCAGCATCTATTGTTTTGGGACTTTTTGATAAGAAGCCATTCTCACTGGAATTACGTGATAGCTCATTGTGGTTTTGATTTGCATTTCTCTGATTAGTGACATTGAGCATTTTTTATATGTTTGTTGGCCATTAGTCTATCTTCTTCTGAAGAGCTCCTGTTCATGTCTTTTTGATGGGGTTGTTTGATTTTTTTTTTCTTGCTGATTTGCTTGAGTTCTTTGTAGATTCTAGTTATTAGCCTTTTTTTCCTCCCATTCCGTAGGCTGTCTGTTTGCTCTGATGACTGTTTACTTAGCTAGTCATATGACTTTGCTAATCCACATATCATCTCTTAGCCTTATTTTTCATCTAAGAAGAAAAGCATTCACCGGATAGTTACAGGGTTGAATAAAATTATGTATTTGAAAATAGTTTGTAAACTGTAGCACAGTATAAAAATGTCAGAAATTATATGTACCGATTGACCACCAGATACTTTTGTAAGTATTAGGCATTAAATTTGGGGATGTTGCCTCTGGGACATGTTGAATACCCTTGTGAATATGGAAGTATTTTAAAATATTAATTGATATAATAGTAAATTATTCTGAGCTATTATTTTTCTTTTTCTCAGTTTGTAGACCAGCAGCAGTTCTACCTGGCTCTGGACAACAAGATGATAGTGGAAATGCTTAGAACAGACCTCTCCTACCTCTGTAGCCGTTGGCGGATGACAGGGCAGCCCACCATCACCTTCCCCGTCTCACATACCATGCTTGGTAAGGGCTGTGTGCAGCAAGGAATGAATATATTTTTGAAATAAGTCATAGTTTTTGCTCTTCAACATCTTAGTGTTACTGGAGAGCTATGTCTTATGATTTATTCTTTCGGCAGTATTTATTAACTCCTATTTTGTGCCAGGCACATGGAGTGAATAAGGCAGATGAGGTTTCTGCTCCCATGGAGCTTTTGCTTAATAAGGTAAAGACAGACTATAAATATGTAATAAATAAATCAATACACAAGAATATGTCTGATGGTTTGAGAGCTGTAATTCAAAAAATATAGCAGAGAATAACTTGATTGGGGGCTACTTTAGGTAATTTGTTTCCAGGTCAATTTTATTAACTTCATTCATATGATTATTTTTAAAGACAGTAATACCACATTCTGCATCTGTCAAACTCCAGTGGGCATCAAGATTTTATAGATAAGTTCCCAGGTTTTTCCTTCCAAAGCCTATCTAACTGAAACATTAAAATCTAGCAGGAAAAAAGTGAAAAAGCTTTTGGTTTATCTTTCATTTTATTTATTTGTTTATTTATTTTTATTTATTTGATTTTTTGGCTGGACTTCCTGACATTGCTTACTTGAAACTGGGTGAAAGGCTTTATTGTTCTCTTAGTTCCTGGAGGACTAGAGCCAACACCGAAGCAACTACTTTCTTTCTGTGTCTCTGTACTGCCAAAGAACACAGAATTCCTTTTTGTTAAAGAAGAATCTCCTACCATAGTCATTCAAAATCCAGACGAGCAGTTATCACAAAAATACTTTAACACACAACTACAACCACACTTTAAATAAATGACAAAGTAGGACACCTCAGCAAAGAAACTGTAAATATAAATAACAAAATAGAAGTTTTAGGACTGAAAAATATAATAACTGGAGTGAAAAACTCACTAGACAGGCTCAACAGCAGAATGGAGACAACAGAGTTAGCTTCAAGATAGAACTAAAATGACTCATTGTGAACAACACAGTAAAAATAGAGTGAGAAAATGTGAACAGAGCCTCAGGGACCTGTGGAGCTAATAACGAAAGACCCAACGTCATGTTACAAGCATTTCAGGAGAGGAGAAAGAGTTTAGGAGAAAAAGAAAAAGCATTACAGTGGCCAAAAAATTGGCAAAAAACATCAACCGACAGATTGAAAAAGCTGAGAACCCCCAAACCCGATAAACACAAAGAAACCCATGCCAAAACACATAATCAAACTCCTGAAAATTAAAGAAGAAAAATCTCGAAAGCAGCAAGTGAGAAACAATACCTTTCCCATAAGGAATAAACAATTAGAATGCCAGAAAATCTCATCAGAAACCATGAAGACCAGAGGGAAGTGACACAACATTATTCAAGTACCGAAAGAAAAGAATTATAACCCAAAACTTTTGCTGTATCCAGTGAAAATGTACTTCAAGAATAAAAGGAAAAAAGACATAGAACAATAGAGTGTCAAAGTATGGGTAAATACAATAGACTTTCTCCACTTTAGTTTTCTAAATTATGTTTGACAACTTAACTAAAAACCATAACATTAGTTGATGTAGTTTTCAAAGTATGTAGAGAAAATATTTCAGGCACTTATATTATAAATGGGGGAAAGTAAGGGACTTAAAGGGAGATAAGGTTCTAACCAGCATTTTAACTGGTATAATGTTGGCAGTAGTAACAGTGATATATGTACCATGTATGTATGTATAATGTATTAACTAGGGTAACCATTAAGAAGTCTATAGAAGGAGATACAGTCAAAACCACTACAAATAAATCAAAATGGAATTCTAAAAAATGTAAAAGTAACTCGCAAGAAGGCAGGAAGAAGAAAATAGAGAAATAGAGAACAGAGGTAACAGACAGAAAAATAAATGGCAGACTTAACCTTAACATATCAATAATTACATTAAATGTAAATAGTCCAAGTATACTAATTAAAATATAGATACTAGCAGAGTGGATTAATAAATGATCCACCTATATGCTGCTGTCTTTAAGAACTTCACTTCACATATAATAATATAAGTAAACTGAAGTGAAAAGGATGGAAAAAAATACACCATGTAAACATTAATTAAAAAATCAGAAGTGGCTACATTAATATCTGGTAAAATGGACTTCACAGTAAAGAAAAAAACATAATAAAAACAGGAATGAGAAAGGAGGTATAGCAATAGAAATGGAGGAGACTTTTAAAATTACAAAAGGATACCAAGTACAATTTTGTAAATCTAGGTAAAATTGACAAATTTTCTAGAAAGTAAATAATATAAGCTTAATAAGAAATATTTGTAAAATTATATGAGAAAAATTATATAACTATTGAAGAGCATAAAAGAAGATTTTAATTAGTAGAGGGAAATAATCATATTCCTAGATGGAAATAAATAGTTAATATTGAGAAGGCATCAATTCTCATTAAATCAATCTATCAACTCAGCACAATTCCAAATAAAATAAAAATATAAATTTTTATGAACAAGCCGAACCTAGATGTCCTATAGAAAAGAAAATGTACAAGAATAACCAAATTTTTAAGAAAAGAAAATGGGATGGGACATGAGCAGACAATTCGTAAAAGAAAGACAAATAACCAGTAAATACATAAAAACATGCTCAATCTTACTGCCAATTGAATTAAAACAATGTCTTCTTATTTACCTATCAGATTAAGAAAGATTTTTGCCCATTATTGTTAAAAGTGTGGGAAAACGGTCACTTTATATACTGTTGGTGGAAATATCATTGGCACAACTCTTTAAGTGGGTAATTTAGCAATCTCTATAAATCTTTTTAGTAAGTGTTCCCTTTGTCCTAAATTCTATTTGTAAGAATTTAAGGAAATAATAGAGTAAATGTATAAAGATACAGGTAATGATCTTCATTACAATATCGATTATAACATAAAACAATCTAAATATTTGCTATGGAATCATTTTTAGCTATTACAAAGGATAAGTTAGGAAAAATGGATCACAAAGGAGTATTTGTAGTATAATTCCTTCCACATAAAATCAGATAATTATTAGCTTTCTAGATATTTTTATGCCCATATGCACACATGTAAACCAAGGCTCATTATATGAGACAATGGATATAGAATGTTTAGCCTAGTGCTTGGCACATAACGTTCAACAAATAGTTGCTGTTATTATTGCGAGCATTCAGTAGTCATTAAGCACTCTGCCATCAGGCACTGTGCCGAGTACTTATGATAAATAAGATAATGCCTTTGAGGAGCTCTGTCTACTGGTCATTATCCTTTACCATTTGCCCATTCTGCAGTGTTATTGGTTCTCAGATGAATTGTTGAAATACAGGGTGGTCAATGGGGACTGTCTCATTGAGACATCACCACCAGAATGTTAATTTGAAATACTTGAAAGATTTCCCCCTAATTCAAAGTTAAAACCACAAAGATTGTTTTAAAATTCTTTTCATTTCAAGATGAAGATGGGACCAGCTTGAATTCAAGTATCCTGGCAGCACTCCGAAAAATGCAGGATGGCTATTTTGGCGGGGCAAGGTAAGTGACCTCTACACACTCTTTAGTGAAATGAAATGAAATTTGGAGGCTGGGTATAGTAATGGCAGACTTGTGATGCCTTTCTGTGTACAGTAGTCCCCTTTATCCATGATTTGCTTCCTGAGGTTTCAGTTACTGTGGTCAACTTTGGTCCAAAAATAATTAAGTATGGTAAAATAAGATATTTTGAGAGACAGCGTGTGCTAGAGCGAGAGTGAGCGCGTGTACATTCACATAACTTTTATTATAGTATATTGTTATAATTGTTCTATTTTATTGTTAATCTCTTACTGTAACTAATTTATAAATTACACTTTATCATAGCTATGTATGTATAAGAAAAAACATAGTATATATAGGGTTTGATACTATCTATAGTTTCAGGCATCCACTGGGGTCTTGGACTGTATCTCCCAAGGATAAGGGGAAACTACTGTATTTTCAACAACATAATCCCATCCTACTCAGAAGAGCTAGTGTTTGATAGATTGAATCAAGGAATTTAATGTTGTAGAGGAAGGTTGGAAATTTTTCCCACCCCGTTCTTTGCCTGTATCTCTGAGGATCGGAAAACTTATTCTTAAGAAGGCTACTGAATTATTCAATTCTGCCTGCTTTCTTTTCTTTTTTCTAAGTTTTTATTTTGAAAAATCTCAAGCTAACAGAAATTTGCAAGAATACCGCTGAACACCTCTATACCCTTTATCAAGATTCACCTGTTTTTAATATTTGTCCCAGTGTGCATTCTTTCTTTACCTCTTCCCGTCCTTCCTACCTTTCCTTCCTCACCTCCTCCCTACTCCTTCCCTCACACATACATACGCACATACACACACACATATACATACTATATATAATATATATATGCACATATACACTTGCTTTTTTGCTAAGAGAGTTAGCCATAGATATCATGACTCTTCAACCCTAAATACTACAGTTTCTGTTGTCTAAGAACAAGTGCATACTCATATATACTACAATATAATTAATCATCACACTTAGCAAATTTAATATTGATATACTACCTGATATCTGCTGTAGGATACATATTTAAAATTACCCAATTTTTCTAATAATATTTATCCATAGCTTTTTTTCCCCAATCCAGGATCTAACCAAAGATCACATGTTAGTATTTAGTTGTTATATCTCTTTGGTGTCTTTTAATATAGAACAGTTCTTTGGCCTTTTGTTAATCTTTCATGACAATTTTCATTACATTTTTGAAGAATTTTTGAATCAGCTATTTTGCAGGATGTCTTTCAATTTGGATTTGTCTGGTCGTTTCCTCATGATTAGACTCAGGCTATATATTTCTGGCAGCGATCCTACCTGTGTGATGTTGGGTCCTTGTTTTAATTTAGGACCTGTAAGATGGAGAATGCCCCTTCAATGATTAGAACAGACATGAGATGGAAATTGAAGATTGTATTACTTACAGGTCCTGGGGGCGGGGATGGTGGTGGTGGTACACCGCACGCCCAGAGGCCACACACATGTAGGTCAGGGAACAAATGGAGAGAGAAAAAGAGAGACCCATGGGCCAATACCTTTACTGGGGTTCAAGATGTTATCCAAACGGATTTCCTGCAAGGAGTTTTAATTGGTAGATGTAAACCAAGCAGGCATGCATTCCAGGAGATCACTGTGGCATATCGGCACAGTTCACGTTGGATGTGGGGATCAGTGGGGCCAGTGAAATAGGTTGTATCTAGATGATGACTAGGAGGAAGTTGTGTAAGGCAGATATCAGGATCGATTACATTGAGGAACTGAGGGAGATATACAACCAGAAACTGTGTCAAGGATGACTAAGCCTGCGTCTGGTATGAGAAAGTTAAACTTATATTCATAAAGGATGCCTGAGAAACATAAAATTATAAGAATTTACTATAATCCTTCTCAGTGCATCATATCAGGAGGCATATTAGATTGGTTTGTCACATTATTGATGTTGTTAACTGTGATAACTTGGTTAAAGTGGTATCTTCCAGGTTTCTCCATATTCTTTCCCTGACAGTCTTTGACCAAATGTTGTTAGCTTCTGTTGATTCATGTGTGAATCAGTTATTACTAATGGCATTGTAAAATGGTGTTTCTGTCATTCTGTGTATGTTTATACTATTTAGGTCATTAAATATGAAATGTCCGATTTTGAATCAAAAGCATAGTTTATTATATCTCAAACAAGAAGCAGTATAATTAATCAAAATATGCACCTAAACTATCGACACAGTTTTGCCATCTTAACAGTAGCTTGTTTATGCAGCAGCAAAGAAGCCTGGAGAGCAAGTAGCAATGAAATGTGAAAGGCATTTTCCACAGCTTGTTGAGAATGGAATATTTTTCCTTGCAAGAAGTGGTCCAAAGCCTGGGAGAAGTGGCAGTCAGTTGATGCAAGGTCTAGAGAATATAGTGGATAACAGAGAGTTTCCAAGTCCAGTTTCTGTAGTTTGAGCAGTGCTGTTTGTGCCGCATGTAGTTGAGCGTTGTCTTGCAAGAGGATTGGCCTGTGTCTATTGACCAATCTCAGTTGCTTAATTGCAAGCATCCTCATAATTTTGTGCAACTGGTTGCAGTAGAAATCCACTCTAATGGATTGACTAGGTTTCATGAAGCTGTAGTGGATAATACCAGCGCTGGACCACCAAACAAACCATTAGCTTTTTTGAAGAATATTCAGTTTTGGACTATGTTTCGGCACTTTATCTTTATCCAACCATTGTGCCAAACACTTGCGATTGCCAAAAAGAATCCGTTTTTCATCACATGTAACAATACTGTGTAGAAATGGTACACCTTTATGTCATGACAGCAAAGAAGGGCAAGCTTCAAGATGATTTCTCCTCTACTGCTTGTTTAATTCATGCAGAAACCATCTATCCGGCTTCTTTACCTTGCCCATTTGTTTCAAATGATCCAATATTGTTGGAATAGTATATCAAACCTTGCTGCTAATTCCCACATAGGTTGAGATGGATTCACTTCCACTATAGCTTTCAGCTTATCATTATTCACTTTGGTCTCAGGTCACCCATGTGGTTCACTTTCAAGATTAAAAGCACCAAAACGGAACTTCTCAAACCATGGACATACTGTGCGTTCATTAGCCACATCCTTCCCAGACACTACGTTGATATTTCAAGCTATCTGCATCACATTGGTTCCACGATGGAACTCATATTTGATAATAACACATGGTTTCTCAAAATTGCTGTAAAAAAACATTCAAAAGATAATTACAAGCCAAAACATGTGTTTGAAAGACTGAGAATGTACCTTCACAATAAAAATAAAATAAGAAATGTCAAAGTGAAACGTCAGAGATATCAACTGTCAAACTTAGTACTTAAGAAAATTGGAAATTTCATACTTAATAACCTAATAATAGTTGAGAAGAGCTTTCCCTTCCCCCCCTTTTATTTTATAGTTTAGTATCAGTATAGATTCATAGATTCTTCTTTTATTCAGTGTCACAATCAGTTTATTTCAATATTCAAATTATCCAGGGTCTGGCCATTGGTAGCCCCTTCAAGCTGGCTTCTTCAGAAAATTAGTACTGCTGACTTTCCTTTTCAATTTTG
Source organism: Avahi laniger (assembly GCA_963575035.1). NCBI lineage: Eukaryota > Metazoa > Chordata > Mammalia > Primates > Indriidae > Avahi > Avahi laniger. The sequence continues at coordinate 36,328 of CAUYSK010094841.1, forward strand.
TAATTGGCTTCATGAATAAGGGAGGAAATGGCTTACAATCTACTATAATTTATAAAATTTTCAAGTACCTACCATCTTTTATGTTCCAAATGGTGTTTTGGGTATTTTTTTAATGATGTGATGGATTTGCAACGATTTATCTTCATTGTCTCCTGGCTTCTCTAGTGGCCAATGCAAATGTTTGCCAGATGTTTATCATAGTTAGCAACATAGTACATGGCAGTGGAAGAGAGCAAAACTGATCTGCCGGTAAAATGTTAACCTATAATTGTAGCCTTTATTAACACAGTTCCCTAACCATTTAAGCTGTACACTATGCCTAGGAGTGCTATAAATTTTTACTTTTATAAAATTTATATTAATGTATGAACATTGGTAATCCCCCAACAAAACATGCTAGGAATCCTCTTATCACTGAGATTGAGTTGTTTTTAAAAAAATCTCCCCTAATTTTCCATTTTCTATCTACCCTCTAATTGTCAGGGTTCAAACAGGTAAATTGTCAGAGTTTCTGACAACATCTTGCTGTACACATTTGAGCTTCATGGACCCTGGACCTGAGGGTAAGCTGTACAGTGAAGATTATGATGACAGCTATGATGAGCTGGAATCTGGCAATTGGATAAATGACTGTGATTCAACCTATAAGGGTAAGAAAGCTTCAGAAAGCGCTGGCCTGGCTAGACAAAAATACAAAATATTGTTTAGCATCATCCTTAATAATTCATGCTGCCAGCAATCTCACAGTGTACTATCCTCACCCCTGTTTAATACACCTAGATTTCTACTTTTGTTTGGCTTTACTTTTCATCCCTCTACTTACCTTTGGTTTCAGGTCTAATATCCCTGTGGTGACTGTGGAGTATGGAGTTGGACTGTTCTTTACTAAGGTTAGGGAAGATTTCTCTCCCAGGCATTTAAAGCGGCTGGTGATTTTGAAATGGAAAGAAGCAGTAGTGAGTGACAGATATTTATTCAAGTGTGTAGTAAGAAAATTATGTACATACAGGACTACTTTTTGACATTAAAAAGCATAAAAATATGAAATTTAACTGGAGTGCTTTTAATGTAATAGTGGAGAGGCATACCAGAATCTCTGGAGATTTCTGTGTAGTTTGAAAAAGCCTATTTGTTATGTCTGTTGCTTTCATATTACAAAATAGACAAATAAAGCACAACAAAGTCAAAATCTAATTGGCTGCTAGGAATACAAAGATGATATAGTGAGAAAGCGTTGAAGGGGCATGGATTGAAAATGGCTGAGAAACACTGCCCTGCAGTGTTAAAATACTGACCTAGGCAGAGCAAGCCTTATGTTGTTTGCCTCCCAGAGAAAGAAGGGCCAGTAAGAGAGAATTACTCTTCTAGCTATCTAAAACATAGTTTGCCAAACATAGTTTGTCTGGGTATTTGACTGTTAGCCTATATCTTAAGGCAACCAGTTTCTTTATCTTAAGAGTAGTGTGTTACAGAAAAGAAAAAGTAAATTTGCTTTCCTTAGTGAGGTAGCAAGCATAATCTCATGTACAATAGGCCAACACATTAGCATTCAGAAGGCCTATTTTCCTGTCTGGCATTTACTCACTAAGTTCCACTTCATTCACTCCGTATTTGTTTTTCTAAGATCTAAAATAGTTTTCTTTGTTTGAAAAGTACATTAAATATAAGGCTATTTACTATTATCAATAATATCCAAAGTCATGATACCTATTTGGGCAAAAAATGCTTTGAAAATTAGACAATAGTAATCATATATTGAGATTGTAGTAATTTTCATCTGTAGCACCCATTGCCTTGGATTATTTTCTAAAATCTGTCTTTCTGATGACGTGTATTACTAAAAATTTGATATTATAGCATTCTGAGTCACTTTCCCATCTCTGGGTTTACTCATCAGTGGTCTCACATGCGCATGTTTATTGCTTGCCAGCCCTTCTGTGGGTAGAGAGCTTTTCTCCATATTCTTCATAATCCTCCACTCAAGTATATAGATTATATTCAAGTTTAAAATCTTTGTCATTAGGATGTCACTGAACATGAGTTCCATTCTTACAGCTCTGCTAGTTCCCATTAGTCACATGAGAGCACAGAAAGACATCTGGAGAGATCAGTGAAGATCGTCAAAAACCAGATGACTCATGACTGACTTAGCAGACTTTGGTATTGATCCAGATAATATGCTTTTCCAAATGTAAACACCGTGAATATTCATATAAAACATAAATTATTAAGCATTCACAGGGTCGTTTGTTTCTATTACCCATATTCAGACATCATGTTATAGAAGGTGTGTGGGGAAGGGGGAACCCAAAAGGATAGAGATCAGTATCTATCTTCTGCACCACTGAAACTTCAGCACCTAGTACACTACCCGGTACATAGAAGCCAATAAATATTTGGTGAATAAACAAATGAGGTGACTAAAAAGACCAGTGTGTGGCCAGTAGTCCTTTCTGTACCAATGCCACATAAAGATTGCTTTTTTCATTAATAATTGTAGCTGCTATTTTGTAGAATCTGTCTGTCTACAATTAAACTCAATGTTTGGTGGAAAACTTTTACCATTCCCCAGCCCTTCCTCATAAAAGTCTTCTCATACGTGAAGATTCCTGTTCTGCTTCTCCTCTACCACTGCCACCACCAGTGCCACCACTACCACGACATGCACACACACACATACACAGATTATTAAATGCTTGCTCCACCTGTCCTCAGATAAGTACATACTGCTTTAAGGAACCCTAATATTATCTCAGCAAAGTTAAAGAACAGGCAAGTCCTGGTAAATGGCCATAGTCTCTAAATTTTTTTTTCTTTTTTTTTTATTTTTATTCCTCTTCTCCTCCCTCTATAGTCTCTAAATCTTAATGCTTTGAAGTTATATAATGATCACAAGCTTTTTTTCTCCCATGTGCTAAAAACAACCTACTTCTGGTGCTGTGTTGTGGGCACAGGAGCCAGTCATTCTATTTGCTGGGGTAGAATTGTAAAATAACTAAAATATTTTTTTCTCTTCCCCCTTCCCCCACTAACCTTGCAGCTCGCCGTGGTGATGAAGTTGCTCGTTATTTAGATCACCTTTTGGTGCACACTGCTCCCCATCCTAAACTAGCCCCTACCTCACAGAAGGGAGGGCTAGATCGGTTCCGAGCTGCTGTGCAAACAACCCGCGACTTAATGTCCTTAGTGACCAAGGCCAAGGAGCTGCATGTACAGAGTGAGTAATGACATGACTCACCAGAGTCAGGCACAGGATGATGTGAAGCCCAGGATGTGGGTGGGGCATTGATTAAAATGTAAGCAGGAACTTTGTTTTGTTCACTGCTTTATCCCCAGCTCTGACAGCACCTAGAACATAGTATACACTCAAATATTTGTAAAATTAGTGAATTGGGTGTAGTTTTGCTGTGGATGTAGTCTAGTTTAGCCAGTAACATAGTAAGAAGAGGCAGAACAAGACACGTGGAGCATATTCAATTTTAACATATAGCTAAAATTGGTAGAAAGGGCTTTTCCTTTGGAAAAATTACTTCTGTGGAAATAATTTTATTTAAAGAGAATGCATTGCAAAAACTATTTACAAGATACCCATGTAATGGAGAAGGGAAATAGTCTCCCTTAAGTTAGCTACATTTGGTCCCCTTAAGCCAGCTGTAAATTTTACAGTCAATTGTTCCAGCCATGTAGACTTGTGCTTGTCAAATACAGTATTCATTCTTAACAACTTTGCCATTCTCTTCTCCATGACCACTACCCTCCTTCAGCTGTATTTACAGTGGAAGATACGTTCTACCACACATTGCCAGGAGTAGTCATGGTTCCTAAGAGTGTTCAGTGGCTCTATAGTAGCTGGATGTGAAGGGAGAGAATGGCTCCTTGGCCATACCTAGAAGACCTGAATTTAACATTTTACAGATGATGAGAATGATTGAGATGCATGCTCTTGTTGTCTAAAACTTTATTGACCATTCATTACTAACCAAAGATATTAAACATGGACACTGGAGAGTCATTTAACATTATAACAGGGTAAAGCTTAGTATACCCTTTGAGTATGCTCCCTTGAGAAGCGCTTATGTGAAAAGATGAACTTTATTAAGTTATACTTCTCAATTATGAATCAAGAAACTTGAGCTTAATTCACACCTCTGCTACTTACTTGCTCGAACAGTTATTTGAGCTCCGTGTCTCTTTCTGTGTCTATAAAATGGTGAAAATGACAAGAGAGTATCTCCTTAGAGGTTATGGTAAGTATTTCAACAATGGACTGTAAGTAAAAAAAGTCTTAGGAATATCTCAAAGTTGGTCAGCCACTACATTTTTTTGATTCCCTAGATAGGATCATCCATTCAACTATTCTCAGGGAAATCCAACCACTAACAGCCGGATATTTTCCTAGGAAAGTTAAAACATAACTGGGTTCTCTCTGTTATATGTGCTCTTCTATCAAAGTGTCAGTGATAGCACCATTGTGGTATTGATTACATTAGTACCTTTAATATATTATATGTCCAGCTAGTGCTACAATTCTAGAAATTCAATTCAAAATATATTTATTAAGTGGATAGTCTTTAAATTATCTAATATTCATATTTATTTTCTTTGATATTACCAAGGAAGGAGAAATTTCTCATTCCTGTTCTATAAAGACTGACTCGTATGTGACCTCACTGTTGAGGTCAACTGTGCATTTTTATTAATCTCCTAATTATCTGACCTTTCCCATAAATGTCAACCTCTTGCAGATGTTCACATGTATCTTCCTATGAAGTTATTACAGGCTTCCCGGCCTTCATTCAACTTACTTGACTCACCTCATCCCCAACAGGAGGACCAGGTAAACCTGCACTTGAGGTATTTATATGCCCTTTTTGCAAAACTGCCATCTTTATGGAAAATAATAGAACTAGCTATTATGGTACCTGTTAGTAACTAGTGGTAGGCAAAATGCTATTCTCATGAAGATACATGTCCTTTTCAGTTCACCTGTAAAGTGGGCAAGTTTTTCTAGACAAACTTTAAGAAAATTAGATTGCTGTATCATATGTCTTGAAGATTTTATTATTTCTGCTTTTCTTTTCATCAGCATTTAGAAAGTTCTTATGGAAATGTTTATAGGTAAAAAGATAACTCCTTTCTAGGGTATTATTTAAGTTGTACACTTATGGATTTGATTTCTTTTTATCATTTCTCAAAATAAAGGTCCCCTCTGTTCGTGTGGAAATACATATTCCTAGAGACCAGTCCGGGGAGGTGGACTTCAAAGCACTGGTTTTGCAGTTGAAGGAGACCTCAAGCTTACAGGAACAAGCTGATATCCTCTACATGCTGTATACTATGAAGTAAGTGATGGAAATTATCAATCTAGTTTAATTCATATAGAGAGAAAGTACAGCATAGTAATACAGAACTGCTTTGGAGTTTCATCGATCTCGATTTGAATATAGTTTAGCAGCCTATGCATTATGTGACTTCAAAACCTCAATTGTCTTTCTTTATGAAATGTGGATTATACCTACCTCATAGAGTTATTGTAAAGGTTAACCACTATATAATACCTGTAAATTCTCTAATACAATGCCTGGCACATAGTAGTGATTAATAACTGATAAGTATTATTATTATGGTTATTATAAAGCATCCATTATTTTGTAAAATCTACAGATAAATTCTTAACTCAAAAGAAGGAAGAATGTAGAGGCTTATAGGAAAAAGAAACTAACATTTTTTAGTGTTTGCTGTGTGTCAGGTACCCTGCTAGGTACTTTGTATGTAGGTACCTCCAATTGGATATGTCTAAATTGAACTTTTCTTTCCTGCCCCTCATGCCCCCACACAAAAATATTGTGTTCTTCCTCCTTTTTCATGTTGTGGTCACCATGAAGAGGCCAGATGGACCCCCTTCCCCGAAATTTGGTTTGGATATTGAGACTGATGATGCCGTACACATACCAAGAAGATGTGAAATGTTTATTACTCACATAATGAGGCTTTCTAGGGAGAGCAGAGAAGGTTCTCAAGTTGCTCCTCAAAAATCTTGAGAGAGCAGGGAAAGGAGACTGGATTTAAGGTTTTATTATGATGAGAGGGTAAGAGTTCTGACTGGCACCAAAGGAAGGAGCACTTGGACTGTCTTGTCACCTTCCCAGATACGGAGGGAAAGGAAAGGGGAGTGGCGGGACTGGAAAGCTGTCAGCAGTCAAACACCAATAATGGAGTCAGACTCTATTAAATTCTTGATCTCCATTATTGGAGCCAACACCTACCTAATCATCAAGCTACCACCTGCATCCAGTTAGTCACCAAGTCTTGCCAGTTTTATCTCTAAATACTTTTCTTTTGCATCCCTAGTATTGCTGCCTTCATTCAGGCATTTATCTTTCACCAGGACTATTGTTACAATTTCTTAACAGTCTTTCTACTTCCATCTTTTTCTCCTCAAGCCTATAATACACAGAGGAAGGAGAGTAACTTTTCTTTTTTATTTTTTATGATAGAAATGTTCAAACTTAAACAAAAGTAGAGAGAATAGTATAATGAATGCTTATGGAACCATCACCCTGCCTGAACAGTTATTAACACGTGGCTAATACTGTTACATCTATATTCTCACTCTCTCTTTCCCCTGGATTATTTTGAAGAAGATATCAGATATTATTTTATTCCTAAATATTTCAGTATTATCTGTAAAAGATAAGCAGTCTCTTAAAACATAACCGCAGTGGGACTTCTGGTTCCAGACAAGATAAAGTAGATGCATGTCTAAATAGATGCTAAGTACAGGAGAACATTTATAAAACAATCATAATAAATCTCTGAAAGGTGGAAAGAAGGCAGACCAGCCAAGGATCTCAGGATCCGAAGACCAACGTGGCGATGAGGTTGCTGGGTTTTCTTTTAGCCTCATACGTCCTATATTGAGTCCTGGAGAAGCCAACAACCTAAGAAACACCAATGTGTGTAGACAACAAAAACCTCAAGGAAAAAAACCTGTTCCTTCTAGACAAAAGACTAGGAGGGGGCAGCCTAGTCTTTTTTGTCCTGTAGTTTTCCACATTCTGCATTTTGCATATTATATCCTCATGATGTTGTTTAACATGTACCTCTCTCCTTTGTATTACCTATAAATTGGTAGTAAGATCTATAGACTTGATAGATCCAGGTTCAATTTTTTTAGGCAAGACAACTTCATAGGTGGTGCTCTGTACTTCCTATCATGTCACATCTGGAGGCACATCATGCCTGGTTGTTGTTCTTTTTGTCATGCTAAGATTCATCAGGCATTATTAGCCTGATCTAGCCATTTTTAATTAAGTTCCTCATTAGCTTTTCTCCTAACGATTTTAGCAGCCATCGGTGATCATTACCTAAATCCATTATTTCATTAGAGGTTGCCAAATCTTGGTCTTCTAATTCTATAAAATATTTTAATGTACTTATCTTACCAAGTCTCTTCCCTATTTAAAATGTTTCAGTTTGCTTCCTTTAAACGGAGGAAAATGTTTGAGATCCTTAATATGTCATTTAAGAACCTCCATGATAAAGTTCCTGCTTACCCTCTAGACTCCTCTTTCACCATTTTCTGACCTAAAATTGATATTCCAGAAACACTAAAGTACTCGCAGTTTTCCCCTAACGTTATGCTGTTTCTCATTTCTATGCCTTTGTTCATGTTATTATCTCTGCATGGAACTCTCTTCCTCCTCTTCTTCATCAGGCTGAGTTGTACTCATCCAATAAAACTCAGCTCATAACATATCCTCCAAGAAGTAATCTGTGAAACCTTTCCCTCCCCTACCTCCCGCTCCTCATGTATCCCTCTATAATGCACTGTACAAACTGCTACTCCTATATTTCCACGTTATTTTTTTGTATGTATCTCACCCCACTAGACTAAGCTCCTCAAGATCATTGAGTATGTTTTATTTTTCTTTCTAGCCTCAGAACATAACCCACTGCTTGCCTTGTAGTATGTCCTCAATATAGGTTGGTCAAATGAATGAACTTCTTTATTTAATCCTTACACTTTTTCTATGAAGTAGTTGGTACCTACATGTTTTTAAAGATGGGAAAACCAGCTCAGAGAGGTGGTACAACTTCCTCAGGGTCACACAACTAGGAAAAGAGACAAGATTAAAAACCTTGATCTCTCTCACTCTAAAGCCCACACTGTTTCCATCAAATTGTGCTATTTAATGAGTAACAGAAAAAGACATGGATCTTCCTGTTAGCTGAAAAGCCCTTCAGCACCAGAGTAAAATTTTATAATTCAATTGTTTTCAAAATAACCCAAATAAATTTTTAGCCATTTAGGGCCTGCCTGCTTTGTATATTCCTTAAAACCCCACCCCATATCTTCTAGTAATAGATAAGACCCAGGCCATGAATTCCTCAAACCACTGCTGCCCTTCAAAGCTCACTAACCCAGACATTCCCTGTAGTGCTGCTGAGGGACATCACCTAGACATGTAACTTCTCTCCACCTTTTCCTCTTTCTCAGTGAATTCCCTTGCCCTTCTTCACTTCTGGATGATCATTACTGTTCAAGAGGGAGTAGAGAGACAATGATGGGTAGAAAGCTTATTTAAAGAAATAATAACAGAAAACTTCCCAAACCTGGAGAAAGATATAAATATCCAGGTACAAGAAGGTCAAAGGTCTCCAGTCAGATTCACTCCAAATAAGACTACCCCATAACATATTATAATCAAAATGTCAAGGATCAAAGGAAAAGAGAGGGTCCCGAAAGCAGTGAGAAAAAAGAAGCAAATAACATGTAAGGGAGTCCCAATAAGGCTAACAGCAGACTTCCCTGCAGAAACCTTACAGGCTAGGAGAGATTAGGATGATGTATTCAAAGTTCTGAAGGAAATAAACTGCCAACCAAGACTACTATACCCACCAAATCTGTTCTTTAGAAATGAAGAGATAAAGACTTTTCCAGACAAACAAAAGCTGATGAAATTGATCACCACCAGACCTATCTTATAAGAAATGCTAAAATGAGTTATAAGAAATACTAAAATGAGTTATTCAAGTCAAAAGACATTAATGAGAAACACAAAAACATCTGAAAGTATATAACTCACTGATAAATGTAAGTACATAGTGAAATTCTGAATATTCTATTAATGTAATGGTGGCATGTAAATTGCTTATATCTTTCACATGAAGGTTAAAAGAAAACAGTTAAAGTCCAAAAACAACAAATGCTGGTGTGGATGCAGAGAGAAAGGTACGCTGATACACTGTTGATAGGACTGCAAATTAGTATAACCTCTATGGAAAACAATATGGAGATTCCTCAAAGAACTAAAAGTAGACCTACCATTCAATCTAGCAGTCCCACTACTAAGTATCTTCCCAAAGGAAAAGAAGTCTTTCTATCAAAAAGACCCCTGCACTCAAATGTTTATTGCAGCACAGTTCACAATTGCAAACATATGGACTACAACTCAAGTGCCCATCAATTCATGAGTGGATTAATAAAATGTAGTATGTGTATACCATAGAGTACTACTCAGCCATAAAAAAGATTAATGCCTTTTGCAACAATTTGGATGGAACTAGAGACCATTCTCCTAAGTGAAGTATCTATGGATTGGAAAAACAAACACCGCATGTGAATGTTGTACTCATTATTAAATCGGACCTAACCGATGAGGACACATGTGCACAGAGAGAAGTAAAACTCAGTGGAAATCAAGCAGGGGGAAGGGGGCAGAAGGGGAAGGGCAAAAACCTACCTAAAGGGTACAGTGAACACTATTTGGGTGATGGGCAACACCTATAGCCATGACTCAAGCATTACAAAAGCTATCCATGTAACCAAAAACATTTGTACCCCCTTAATATTTTGAAATATAAAATAAAATAATAATAATAGCTACAATAGTATGTTAAGGGATATGCAGTATAAAAATGTGGCATCAAAAATTTTAAATGGGCCGGGCACGGTGGCTCACGCCTGTTAATCCTAGCACTCTGGGAGGCCAAGACAGGAGGATCGCTTGAGCCCAGGAGTTTGAGGTTGCTGTGAGCGATCCTCCTGCCTCAGCCTCCCAAGTAGCTGGGACTACAGGCATGCACTGCCATGCCCGGCTAATTTTTTCTATATATATATATTTTTAGTTGTCCAGATCATTTCTTTCTATTTTTAGTAGAGACGGGGTCTCGCTCTTGCTCAGGGTGGTCTCGAACTCCTGACCTTGAGCGATCCACCCGCCTCGGCCTCCCAGAGTGCTAGGATTACAGGCGTGAGCCACTGTGCCCGGCCACTCTTCAAACTTTTATTCGCTTTGATTTTTGCATCCATTGATGACTCTTTCTATAGCATTTTTTATTTCATGTTTTTAAATTTAATATATTGAATAGATAATATATTCTCATGGTTCAAAAATTTTAAAGTACAAAAGGATATACAGTAAAAGGGTAAAATGTCTTTCTCCCACATCTCTTCCACAGAAACCCAGTTCCCCTCTTCATGGGAAGTCAATGCTTTGTGTGTGTGCATGTTTGTGCATCCTCCCAGGGACATTTTATGCATATGTAGGTAAATACAGACATATATGTGGATACTTTTACCCCTGTTTACCCAAATGGCAGCATAGTATATATGCTGCTCTGTACCTTGCTTTTTTTCATTTAAACTATATATTTTGGAGATCACTACATATATATTCCAATTATCTATTGCTTCATGACAAATCACCCCAAAACTCAGTGGCTTAAAATAACAAAAATTTTTAAAGCTAGCTTTCACAGTTCTGGGGCTTGCCTGGGCTCAGATAGGCAGTTCTCACCCGAGGTCTCTCATTGTGTTTGGTCAGACAGTGTCTGGGGCTGGAGTCATTACAAGGCTTGCTCATTCATATGTCTGGGCGTTGATACTGGCTGTTGGTTAGAACCTTAGCTGGGGTTACTTACAGCTGGAACACCCACAAATGACCTCCTCATGTGTCTCTCTGCTTCCTCACAGCATGGTTCTAAGAGTGAGGGTCCCAAGAAAGGACCAGGTGGAAGCTGTATTTCTTTGTATGGCCTAGCCTCAGAAATCCTGTAGCATCACTTTTGCCTTAGTTGCAAGCATGCCTGGGTTCAAGGGAAAGGAACAGACTTCACCTCTCGACAGGATGAGTATGGGAGTCACATTGTAAGAAGAACATATTGGATGGAAAATTGTTGCAGCCATTTTGGAAAATACAATCTGCCACAATCTGAGTCTATTTCATATTTTTTCATGGTTGTATTGCATTTCATTATTTGATATATGATTATTTATTTAACAAGTCTCTTATTGATGGACATTTGGGTCGTTTCCACGATTCACTATCACAAACAATGCTATGGCAAATAACCTATAGTAAACACATCATTTCACATGTGTCAAGGAATTTATCCTACAAGTAAACCAGAAATGGAATTGATAGATCAAAAAAATTTTTTAAGTGTACAATTCAGTGGCTTTTAATACATTCACAGTGTTGTGCATCCTTCACCACTATTAGAACATTTTCATTACCCTGAAAAGAAACCCTACTCCTTTTATCCATCAACCCACAATCCTCCTCTCCCTCCAGCCCTAGGCAACCACTAATTTACTTTCTGTCTCTATAGATTTCTTTATTTGGAGCATTTTATATAAGTGGAGTCCTGTAATATGTAGTCTTTTGTGACAGGCTTCTTTCATTTAGCATAATATTTTCAAATTTCATCCGAATTGTAGCATGTATCAGTACTTTACTTTTTTCATTGCCAAATGTTATTACCTGTATGTCTATACCACATTTTATTTATCCATTCATCAGTTGATGCACATTTGAGTTGTTTCTACTTTTTGGCTATTATGAATAATACTGGTATAAGCATTCATGTACAAGTTAATATGGACATATGTTTTCATTTCTGTTCGGCATATAACTAGGAATGGAAATGCTGGGTCATAGGGTAACTCTATGTTTAACTATTTTAAGAACTGCCAGGCTATTTTCCAATATTTTTAATATTAACAGCCTTCCAGAGCAATTGTCCCAATTTTCAATCCCACCCACAATATATTCAGGGTTTCTGTTTTCCCAAAGCCTCATCAGTGTTAACAAATTTTCAGACTTTTGACAACCTGGTAGATTAAAGATGTTATCTTAGTGTAGTGCTAATTTAAATTTTTCTTATCATGAGTGATGTTGAGTACCTTTTCTTCTGTTTAAAAGCCAGCAGTATTTGTTTTGCTAGGTTTTCTTTGGTTGTTTTTTATTTTCTTATCTATTTGTTGGAGTTCTCTCTATATAAGGAAAATTGGCCTATAAATTGCAAGTATTTTTCCCAATTTGTAATTTGTCCTTTGCTTACAGTGTTTTTTGCAGTAAGAATTTTTTTGTCATTTATGTGTACAAATGTATCAGCCTTTTATGACTTCTGGTGTACATTTCATAGTTTAAAAGTCCTCTTGCCTCCAAAGTTATAAAATAGTTCTCCCATATTTTTCCTAGTACCTTTACATTTAGATCTTTGATACATTTGGAATTGTGGTATACAGTGTGAGACATGGATTCAATTTTTTTTCCAGATAGCTACTTGATTGTTTTAAAATTATTTAATAAATAATATACCTTTATCATACATTAAATTCCCAATTTCATATACCTTTATGTATCTTTTATGGCATTTCATAGTTGACTTGTGTTATAATTTCCACAACAATACTGTATGTGTGTGTGTATATATGTGTGTGTGTGTATATATATATACATATATACTTTAAAAATAAACATACAGCGTTATTATTTCTTCATTAGTTCACAAAGTATAGCATACTTTCTAAACTTTCAGTACATTAAATCTTTGTCTTTAATGTCAGCTATGTTGAAGCCCATGAAGAGGGTAAAAGAATAACATTTTGTCAAAGTACAACTGAAACTAAGACTTATTCTTTTCTACATGTTTGGTTTTCAAGGCTGACTATTAACCATGGTTTTACAAGGACTCTTAGTAAATTACATTAGATTCTTAATCAGGGAGATCTGTCAAAAACAGGTATATCCATTATAACACTAAAAGGAAAGATTGTTGCCAGAGGCTTTGCTTATAATTAATGTAGCATTGTCTGTAAAATTCCAGAGGACCTGACTGGGACACTGAATTGTATGATGAAGGGGGTGCTACAGTCAGAGAGCTTCTCACTGAACTATACGGCAGAGTTGGAGAAATTCGTCACTGGGGCCTGATCCGATACATCTCTGGGATCTTAAGGAAGAAAGTAGAAGCACTCGATGAGGTACTATAAATACTACTTGAATTTATGCCACATCTAAATGGGAGGGTGCTTTTTAAAAATTGGTTTCTCTAATTGCTTTTTAAGGCAACCACAGCCTCTAATCATTTCAGATGTTGTCTTGACCCCATAAAGTTTCTAATATTCAGTTAGCTTTTTGTTTGTGAATGACAAATATACATTAATAAACCGTAAGAATTGTAGACTTATAGAGATATTATAAACTATAAGAATTTATACTAGGCTAAAAGTTCCTACCTCCTAGAAAGGGGAATGATTGTATACTGTTGATAAGAATGTAAATTAGTACAACTATTATGGAAAACAATATGGAAGTTCCTCAAAAAATTAAAAATAGAACTACCATATGATCCAGCAATCCCACTGCTGGGTATATATCCAAAAGAAATGAAATCAGCATTTGGAAGAGCCATCTGCACTCCCCTGTTTACTGCAGTACTATTCATTATTGCCATGATATGGAATCAACCTAAGGACCCATCAATGTATGAATGGATAAAGAAAATGTGGTACATGTACACACTGAAACACTATTCAGCCATAAAAATAGAATGAAATCTTGTCACTTGCAACAACATGGATGGAACTGGAGGACATTATGTTAAGTGAAGTAAGCCAGGCACAGAAAGACAAATGTTGCATGGTCTCACTCATATGTGGAAACTAAAAAAAGTTGGTCTCATGGAGATAGAGAGTAGAATGGTAGATACTGGAGGCTGAGAAGGGTATGGAGGACAGGGAATAAAGAGAGGTTGATTAATGGGTACTACAAAAGCACAGCTGGATAGAAAGAATAAGATCTAGTGTTTAGTAACACAATAGGGCAACTATAGTTAACAATAATTTATTATATATTTCAAAATAACTAGAAAAGTAGATTTGGAATGTCTCCAACATAAAGAAATGATAAATGTTTGAGGTGATGGATATCTCATTATCCAGATTTGATCATTACACATTATGTGTTTCTATCAAAATATTACATGCACCCCATAAATATGTACAACTATATGTATCAAAAAATTAAAAATTAAAATATTTTTAAAATTTTTTAAAAGAAAGACAAAAGCCAAACAAACAAAAAAGTTCCTGCCTCCTTGGAAATGAAAAGATCTCATTGTTCCTTCCTAGAAATCCTTCTTTTCTGACCTTCATAGTATTTAATATTTCCTGAGGAAGAGAGTTTGGTGTGTCATTAAGTTAAGGGGGAGCAAAGATTTCTGGGCTGTGTAAACCTGAGGCGTTATGAAAAGGATAATGTTATGCTGTCTCTTCTTAGGCCTGCACAGACCTTCTCTCCCACCAGAAACATTTGACAGTTGGGCTCCCTCCAGAACCTCGGGAAAAGACTATCTCTGCGTGAGTATGGTTGGGTTTGATCGGTTTTCTCTGAGCCTTTAGGAAGCTGTGTGGACCTACCACAATTCTCTTGCCCTAATCTGTCAATGGATGACAAAGTCCTATATGTGTGCACTTCTATCACAAACACTTAGTGGGAGAATGTTGGTAATGACAGGGTGTGAGTGAGGGAAATGAAAAACTCAGGGAGTTTTTTTACTTATTGGGTTTTTCCAAATCTCTCATTCAAAGAACAAAACAAACAGGGCACCTAAAATTAACACCCACAAGATGTCAGTCATACTCTGGAAAGAGGAGGTGGAAGAAAGTGTCTGGCTGGAGCATAGGGCTGATGATGCAACCCCATGCTGCTCAAGAAGGAATAAAGGGGGGTGGAGTCATAGTCAAAGGGGAAAAATGGGTACTTACAGAGCATAGTGAGGTAGCACCCCTTCCAGAAAACTGTAATCAGCTTGCCATTGTCTCAGGTCTGCCACAGCTTACAGCTGGAAACAGTGCCCTAAGACAGCAGTCCCCTTTTGGCACCAGGGACTGGTTTCATGGAAGATGCTTTTTCCACAGATGGCAGGGGAGGGGATGGTTTCGGGATGATTCAAGTGCATTACATTTATTGTGCAGTCAGACCTCTCTGCTAATGATAATCTGTATTCGCAGCCGCTCCCCAGCGCTAGCATCACCACTTCGGCTCCACATCAGATCATCAGGCATTGGATTCTCATAAGGAACGTGCGACCTAGATCCCTCATATGCCCAGTTTACAGTAGGGTTCACACTCCTATGAGACTCTAATGCCCTGCTGATCTGACAGCAGACAGAGCTTATGCAGTGATGCAAGCTATGGGAAGTGGCTGTAAATACAGATGAAGCTTCGTTGGCTGGCCTGCCACTCACCTCCTGCTGTGCGGCCCAGTTCCTAACAGGCCACAGACGGGTACCGGGTACTGGTCCGCAGCCCAGGGGTTGAAGACCATAGGCCTAGGATAAGCTTGGGCTAGAGGGGAGGAGGAGTCAAGTGACAGGCTGGGATGTGAAGTTTAATTCTTATGCATTGGTCTTCCTTTTGCCACTAGCCATGCCAGTAAAACTCATCCACAGTAAATCTGTTTAATCTCATGTCAACCCAGTGCCAAAATTT
The DNA here is from genome assembly GCA_963575035.1 of Avahi laniger. Lineage (NCBI taxonomy): Eukaryota > Metazoa > Chordata > Mammalia > Primates > Indriidae > Avahi > Avahi laniger. Next base: position 52,113 of record CAUYSK010094841.1, read on the forward strand.
AAATCTGCAAACATGCTGTATTTCCAAGAAATGTTTTTAGAGGGATTCTAACTGCATTCATAAGTGAGCAAAAAAAATCTGTTTTTCTACTAAGGAGTAATTTAAAACAAGGTATTCCCTCTGCCTGCCAGTTCTACTTCTGTAGCCAGTGTAGTAAAAAGCTTATTTTGTAAACAAAACATGTTCTAGATAGAGAGCTTAATCAGGAAGAAATGAGGGAGAAGTAAGCAGGAATACCTTTGCTGATGTCTGCATACCGCCTCCTTCCTGGTTTATGTCCATGATTTCTGTTACCCCTAAGATCCAGTTCAAACTCCTATACGAAGGCTCAGAGAGACAGATCATAGCACCATGCATCATAGGTTCAATGTGTAAAGTCCCAGTTACACTTTCAGAAAAATACTCCTAACCTCGTGTGTGAGTTTGCTTGGACTGCCGTAACAAAGTAGCAGAAACTGAATGGCTTAAACAACAAAAATGTATTCTCTCACAGTTTTGGAAGCTAGAAGTCCAAATCAGGGTGTCAACAGGGTTGGTCCCTTCTGAAGGTTGGAAGGGACTTTGTTCTAGGCCTCTGTCTTTGATGTGTAGATGGCTATCTTCTCCCTGTGTCTCTTCATGTTTCTTCTGTGCATGTCTATGTGTCCAAATTTTCTGTCTTTATAAGGACATCGGTCATATAGAATTAGGTCCCAGTCTAATAACTTCACTTTAACTTAATTACCTCTGTAAATGCCCTATCTCCACATAAGGTAACATTCCAAAGTACTAAGAGTTAGGATTTCGATATAAGAATTCTGGGGGACACAATTCAACCCATAAAACTTTGCTCCTGGCAAACAACCCTTTATCACAATTCAGATCAATTTTGTGACACTGTAGGTAATACAAAAGAAGATGGCATAGTCCATGCCCCTAGAGTGCTTTGTGTCAACGGAAGAGTCAGAAGTGTGGGAGGATGTGTGTATAGCTATGTGTGAGTGTGTATGTGAGTGTTTGTGTGTGTGAACTGATGAAACTATAGAAAATCAATAGAATTCTCTAAGATGTGATTGTAAAGTAATAAAGTGGTTTCCAAAAGGCACAGCTTTTTATGGCTGAATAGTATTCCATTATGTAGGGAGGAGATGAAGAGAGGTTGGTTAATGGGTACAAACATACAATTAGAAGGAATAAGTTCTTAAGTTTGATAGCAGAATAGGACTATAGTTAACAATGGATTGTATATTTCTAAGTAGATAGAAGAGAGGACTTAAAGTGGTCCCAACACCTCGATAAATATTCAAGGTGATGTATAGCCTAAATACCCTGACTTAATCATTACATATTCCATGCATGTAATAATACATCACATGTACCCCATAAATATGTACAAATATTATGTATCCATAAAAAAAGGCACAGCTTAAAATTAGTTTGTTACTTTGTAGCCATAACAATTACCTGTCAAGAACTAACCACGAAAGACTGGTCTAAAAGGACATCATGGGGTGAGTTTTAAGTAAAATTTTGAAGGTTTATTCAATCCAGGTTTAGAGAAGAGAGAACAGAGTTCTTCTGAGTTGATATGGGCCAGGGTGGTTTGAGGGGGCAATGAATGAGCTTTGAAGACTGAAAGAACCAGAATGCTTCTGTTAATGATAAAATATTGAGGAAATTGATTTGGACTTGGGAATAGCTTTTTTAATTTTTGCAACATATCTAGGTTTAAGCGGTTGTAGAATTTTGTCTGTCTTCACTGTCTTCTTCCTTAGACCTCTGCCCTATGAGGCGCTTACTCAGCTGATAGATGAAGCCAGTGAAGGAGACATGAGCATTTCAATCCTTACACAGGTGAGCAGAATTATAAAGCTTAATCTGGTGATTGATATTTTAAAGTTTGTTTTCAATTCATCTGGCAATTTCCAAAGATGACTAAATAGGCATTATGAAACCTGGGCTGTAATTTTTGTCTATATTCATTCTGTGTGCAGGAAATAATGGTATATCTGGCCATGTATATGCGAACCCAGCCTGGCCTCTTTGCTGAAATGTTTCGACTTCGAATTGGCCTGATCATACAAGTTATGGCAACAGAACTAGCCCACTCCCTTCGATGCTCAGGTACTCAATTCAGTAACTATTTTAGATGGAATTTGCTTTTAATGTAGGTCTATGAAGTTTTGGATCAGGGAGGAAAGAAAGCTAAAACATTTTTATTCATAGTTCAGAGGCTGCATATGGCAATCTTGTTCCCATGTTAGTCACTACTTATACAAGTCAAGGGATTGACATGATGTCCCATTTGTATTTTAGTTCTGCAACTTTAAAATGCCACTTCTTGGGGTCTCTGCACTCCAAATTCCGCTTAACCAATTATCCTTAGCTAGCTTCATTTCTCCTAACTCCTCGAGTGCTCTGGAGAGTACTTGAGTGTGACAAACCAGGTTGGGTTCAGGTTTAGGCAGTGGAGCTTCTAGATACCAAAATTGAGTCATTATGTTAGTGGATCATAGTGTCAGTATTCTGTCTAGTCAACATCATGATTGAATAAATGAAGACTATTTTATTAATGTTTATTTGACAAGACTCTCTTCGAAATGAACTACAGGTATATTTGGCAAGATAAAAGTTTTAGTTTGAAAAATAGTTGGGGCCTGTGGAAGCTGTAGAGCAGAAATATATGAAAGTATGAAGGGGAAAAAGGGACCCCTGTGGCATGACTCGTTTTTCCATTGGTATTTGTTTGATTTCAACAGGAATGGCAAAATAAGACAGATAGGGATGGCACAGAAAAATAAAATCACAGTTGTAAAACTCAATTTTTAGCCATTCATTCAGTTAAATTTTCCCAAAAGACTTTTAACTGAGCTTTTAACAAGAAGCTAAATGTATTGGTTTGAGTCAGACCTAAATCAAACAAATGAGATAATTTATATTTAAATAACCCTTTGAAGGAAGAGAGCTAACAATTATTTTATACCTACCATATGCTGGACACTGTACTTTTTGCTTTATATTTACATACATTGTCTCATTTAATCCTTACAACAATCTTGGAGAAGGTATTATTGTCCCACTTTTACCAGTAACCTCAGAGAAGTTAAGTAACTTGCCCAAAGTAACATCAAGCTAGTAAATAGTGAAATTTAACTCCAAGTCTTTCTGATTTCAAATAATTTCCAGTTCAGCACATTGTTATAGATAAACGTATCATATAGTATTCTCTAGTTGTGGTATCAAGGAATGTTTTATGAGAGGGTGTGTTTGATCATTAATAAACCTCAATGAGTGAACGTTCTTCACTTTTCCTGTTATGGATCTTGCTTTCCTATGGATTCATCAAAACCATGGTTCTTTATTCCCTATAGGATAAAGTCAAAAATCCCTGGGTCTGATATTCAACACCCTCAACAGTCTGGCTTCTACCTACTACTTCAACAGTACTTCCCGCTATTTATCCATCCCCATCCTTGAAGAATGATGTCTCCTCTGATTTCAAAAGCACTTATTGTATATACCTCTCATTTCACACATAGTACATACAGTGGTTTCTTGTTGCTTATCTTGTTTACATGTTCCATCTCTCTCAAATAGATGGTCAGCCTCTCAAGGTCAGGTACCATGTCATACTTGTTTATACTAACATTACTTAAAATGATGACCTACCTATAGTAAATTCTTAATAAGTGTCTGATGTTGATGAACAAGTTCAAGTTATCCTCTCAATATTCTTCATCATTTCATGGATTCACATCTATTCTCCTTTAAGTCTTTATATTTATACACTGAGAAGTTTTAAGTGTTAAAGTCCATCTGCATACATATATTCATTGCCTTTTCTAAATGGCCTCCAATTCCATTGTTCTTTTTTTCTTACCACTTTCAAATAAGGATTCTGAGTACCCTAATGGTGTGGAGGAGGGTGGTGAAGAAGAAATCAATGACCTGGCTAATCCACAAACTGGATAGTCAGTCCTTAAATAATTAGGAATTTATTGCAGTGTGAATATCCAAGCAATATGGCACTAGCAATTTATTTTGTAATTCTATCCTTCTAATCGAGTGACTCAGAAATTCTAAGCAAGTAAGGAAATAGAGAAAAATAGGGAGGGAATGGCAGGCAAATTGAAGTCCTTCTGTTCTAATGTTTCTGATGACTAGCTGAGGAAGCCACAGAGGGCCTGATGAATCTCAGTCCTTCAGCCATGAAGAATCTCCTGCATCACATTCTCAGTGGCAAGGAGTTTGGAGTGGAACGAAGCGGTAAGATTAAATAACTGAATTTCCATTTCTGACTTTGGTTTAAGTGCCTTATTGGTTTTAAAATGATTTTTCTTTCATCAGAGAAACCTTCTGCCACAAATAAATAGAACCCCAATATATAAAACGGTTAAAAGCAAAGCTGTCTTCTGAAACAAGATTAGGAAACTACTATGTGTCTCATTTTTTTCCTTAAATAATGATATATGAACTAAGTGGATTGCTTACTATCATGTTTTGTTTTTAAGTTTTTTATTCATTCCCTTACATTACTTTAGGTCTCTGCTTTAGGACAGCTAGCAACCCATATCTTCTGAAACTGTCTTGTATTCGAATTGCCAGTAATTCAGTAGCACTTGCAGTGTTGTATATGTGTGTATATGTGTAGCTGCTTACAGTACATCTAATGTATATTTTCAACTTTAGATTTAAATATATCTTGGAGTTCATCACAAACTAATCTTCCACCTGCATTCATGGTTTAGGCAGTATTTGGTGTCACATACCTAAAGCAGCAGAGCAAATGAAAAGGGGTTATCTCTCATGCTCAACTTTCAGGCTTAGGATAAATTGATACATAAGGTCAAATGGATGGATGTCAGACCTTAGAGTGGTTAAAAAAGAAAAAAGGTATAATGCAGTACTCCTCAAGCTGGGGATCTTGCTAAAATGCACATTCTGACTTAGTAAGTCTGGAGTGGGACCTGAGATTCTGTTGACAAACTCCTAGGTGGTACAGATGCTGCTGGTTCATGGACTACCGTTTAAATAGCAAGGTTATAATTAATTTTTAAAATTAAGTTAAAAATAAGGACATACATATAAGTCTTTTTAATATGCTAGAGAAAAAATTGTATTTGATTATCCTCTCTCTTTCTCTTGAATCTTTCATGCTATATATAGTTCGTCCCACTGATTTGAACGTCAGTCCTGCTATTTCTATCCACGAGATTGGTGCTGTTGGAGCAACCAAAACAGAACGAACTGGGATCATGCAGTTAAAAAGTGAGATAAAGCAGGTAAGATACTACTTGGAAGATTAGCTGGGATATTGCTATGTTTAGGAATATTCTTTTGGAATCAAACTTTGTTGGCATCAATTATTTCATATCCTGCATTTCATTTGAGCCATTTATTTTTCAGGTGGAATTTCATAGACTGTCTATCTCAGCTGAAAGCCAGGTGAAATAACTAGAGATCCTTTAACATAGTTTAGCTTGCCTTTAGTTCTATATAACATGCATGAGCTCATGGCCTTTTTACAAATAAGGTAACAAGCCATGGAGTAGTTTATTTGAATCTCCTTTATAACAATCATTTTTTAACTAGCTTTCATTTTTCTGGAACTACTTTGCTAATTGTAGAAGGAAAGCAACTTGCATTTGATAGCAAGAAATTGAAATCCTGAGTTTCTGCTATTAGGACTGACATGCAATTTGGTAATTAATTTTCTTTATAAAACTAGACTTATACTTCTTATTTTTAAGAATAGCTACTAGAGAGAACATGAGATTGGGTGAGGACCTTATTTTTTAAATTTGGTTTCAGGTATTATCTCCAAATTTGACTTTTATCATTGCCTTGACAAAGAGTCTTTGTTTAGCCAAACTTTAGTCAGGCTTCTGAACCTTCTCCTAAGCCCATCTGTGCACTTCCTTGTAAAATCCCATTTTAGCAAAAAAAAAAAAAAAAAAAAAAAACCTGGCTAAGTCATTTTACCCAGAACCCTCTATCCTCAATGTCTGACTATCCTTGATGCCTGGTCATCCTCAGTATCTGATCAGGTTCCTTATCCTCCACCACCCCCCAAATGATGTCTGATCACCCTGGCCTGTCTTTAACAAGAATCCTGTTTGGTCAGTTTAACCAGAATCTGTCTTACCCCAGTATTTTCTAATGTTACTAATTTTCCATCCACTGATCCCCAACACTACCCCTTGGCTATAAATTCCTCCTTGCCCATGTTATATTTAGAGTTGAGCCCAATCTCTCTCCTCTACTGCAAGACCCCAGTTGCAGTGGGCCCTATACCTACCACATGGTCCTAAATAAAGTCTTCCTTACCATGCTTTACCAAATGTCATTGAATAATTTTTTCTTTAACAAGTTATACAAAAAGTGTTGAGGAAAAATAGAAGAGAAGCACCTAAATCATTCTGGGAGTCACTAAACACGATATTATAGTCTCTTACTTTTTCCTACAGGTGAAAATAGATGGAGTTGTTACATCCTACAAGGAAATAGTTGACACAGATTTTTATACCTTTTTTTAAAATCCCAGGAAATCATACGGTTTCAAGATCTTGAAGTTGAGAACATACTCATTTGGTCTCTCCTAGAAGCCTTTTTTATGAAAAGCTTAAAACCACTCTTACTTTCAAAATAGAATTATGATAGCTTACAGTATTAAAACACCTTCAGAAGGAGAGAGATGAAATGGAGATTTCGGGGATGGTTTGGCTTTGTTTGTTAGAGATGGGATCTCACTATGTTGGCCAGGCTGGAGCACAGTGGCTATTCACAGGAGCAATCCCACTACTAATCAGCACAAGAGTTTGACCTGCTCCGTTTCCGACCTGGGCCGGTTCACCCCTTCTTAGGCAATCTGGTGGTCCCCCACTCCTGGGAAGTCACCATATTGATGCCAAACTTAGTGTGGACACCCAATCGGTATAGTGCACTACAGCCAGAACTCCTAGACTCAACCGATCCTCCTGCCTCAGCCTCCTGAGTAACTGGGATTACAGACATGTGCCACCGTTCACAGCTGTTTGTTTTTTTAAAAAGAAATCAAACAATTTAGGAGGAAAATGATCCCATGCTTAAAGCTTAATTTGAAATAAACTCGAACACACTGATCAAATACCCTTTGACATTTACATTTATGCAAGGGCAAGAATGGAATGGAATAAGAACAGGCCTTGCGTTTTTTGTTTTGTTTTTTTTTAAAGTGTTCACTTTACAGTTTTTTCCCAGATAATTTGAGTAATCTGGACATTTTCCTGTTTTAAAGGTGAAAAAATTATACATTGAATATTGAATAGTTAACCTGATGTTATTAGTAAATCATCCTTATTTTGGTTGAGAGTGATTGGCTAAATATTTTATAGTTGTTTATAGTAATAGAGTATTACTTACAAGTTCATTATATATTTAGAACTCAAAGTGCATGTTCCCAGCTAGATTAATATGATATTAAGACTTGACTTACGTCCAGGTGTGATGGCTAATGCCTGTAATCCCAGCGCTTTGGGAGGCCGAGGTGGGAGAATTCCCTTGAGGCCAGGAGTTTGAGAGCAGCCTGGGCAATGTAGCGAGACCCCATCTCTACAAAAAAATAAAACAAGTTAGCTGGATGTGGTGGTGCACACCCATAGTCCTAGCTACTAGAGAGGCTGAGACTGGAGGGTCGCTTGAGCCTGGGAGTTTGAGGTTATACTGAGCTGTGATCGTGCCACTGCACTCCAGCCTAGACAGTAGAGTGAGACCCTGTCTCTTGTAAAAAAAAAAAAAAAAAAAAAAAAGAAAGAAAATAGAAAAAAAATGCTGAAATAACAAATAAATAAATTTAAAAAAAAAGAAAAAGGAAAAAAAGACTCGATCTACCCAGCTACATCATTTAGACTTTTTTCTACACATTTACTATCTATAGGTCTTCAAAGGAGCCAAAATCATTAGGACTATAATTTAGAGGATTCAGAGCCCTAAATTTTTGTTACTTTCTTACTTCTAAATATTGATTTCCATCCTCACCTGCGTGTCTGGCATTTTGTATTGTTCTAAGCCCTTTTCTCTACCACTCACCAGTGCCCTCTTTTCTGATTATGGAAAAAACATTTTTGAAATAGTTTTATTTATTTTACCCTTTACTATGACTTCTAGAGTAAGGCTATTTCATCAGCTTTTTAATGATATCATGCTGGCTAGTTACTTAAATAGTCTGTACTTTGATTCTACTAATAACTTTTAGAAATACAAGTAACAGTTGCCTTGCCTCATGCCTTTTAAAATTTTATTTTCTCAATTTTTTTTCATAGTCCAATGGTGGTCATCCCCTGGGTATAGATTTGATGTCACCGCCTTTTCTGGTAACTGCTGTTATCTTGTATTATATGCCATTCACAAGTGCTTTGAAAACATGTTGTATAAATCATGACATATACTGGTTGACTAAAAAGAAAAACAAAATTAATTAAGAACTAAGCTAAGTATAAAGCACTTTCATATATATGGGTGAAGTGTTTCCATTTCTTTCCCAATAAGGCAGGGAAGGGAGTTCAATCTCTTTTCCATTTCAGAAAACAAAATTCAGTTTAATAAGTATTTGTTAATTATCTGTGTATTCATTCATTCTTTCAACTAATATAATTTATTACATGCCTACTATGCAAATTTTTAGTCCTCACCCTAGGCATACTGGCCCAGTAATCTGTGTTTTAATAAGCTCTTTAGATGAGTCTGATGTATTTTAAGATTAAAAACCAGTGAGTTAGCTGCTCTTCTGATTATTAATTCATTTAGTAAATATTAATTGAGTGCTAATTTTGTGCCAGGCACTGGAGATACAATAGTGAACAAAACAGATGGGGTCCTTGCCCTCATGAAGCTTACAGTTTAGGAAGACGGATCTCTAATTAAATTTCTTTGGTTTAAATCAATGATTCATAATGGCCTATAATTTCAGATTGCTCAGGCTAAAGAGATTTAGGCCAGGTGACGACCAAACATAAAATGGAAAACTATTGAAAGTAATATTAGGATTTTGGTTAACTTTAACCAAATATCCTGTAATGAATTAAGACTTGGCCAAGTCTGTCATATCTATATTAATAGAGGACAGAAGTATAGAAGAAAATTTAATGTAAAAAGCTCAAAACTATTGTTATTTGGTTTGGAAAATGGTCTGAATTGTACTCTATCAGACCCATACCCTTTCTGGTTTGACCCCACTATCAACAGCCTAGGATCTCGGTAGTAGAGACAAGACAATGAAGATGAATTAAATGGCAGTTCATCTACTTGACAGTTCAGTGTATGTGATAATCACTTGCCAATAGAAATGTTTGGGGATACTTTTCTCTTTTACATTGCAGTGGTTTGTGATTTAGACATTTGGCCCAAAATAAAATATGAATTCTTTTCTCAGAAAATATTTCTATTGTCTTCTATTTTATATTAATTTCTGAATCTAAACTGTCAAACAACCACTTTCCTCAGTGTATTTTATCCTTCATAAAATTTTTTCAAAGTTCATTATGCTATAGCATGTTTCAGTACTTTATTCCTTTTCATTGCTGAATAGCATCATTATTATATTGATCACCATATTTTATTTATCCATTCATCTGTTGATGGACACCTAGATTGTTTCTACTTTTTGGCTTCTATGCATAATGCTGCTATGAACCTTTGTGTACAAATTTTTGTATGAACTTATATTTTCATTTCTCTTAGAAATATATTTAGGAGTGGAAGTGCTAGGTCATATGGTGACTATGTTTAGCATTCTGAGGAACTGCCAAACTTTGCCAAAAGGGCTGTACTATTTTACGTTCCTACCAGAAACATATGAGGATTCTAATTTCTTCACTTCCTCGCCAACTCTTATTTATAATTGTCTGTCTTTTTGATTCTAGGCATCCTAGTGGGTATGAAGTGGTATCTCATTGTGGTTTTGATTTGCATTTCCCTGATGGCTAATGATATTGAGCATCTTTTCACGTGCTTATGGGCCATTTGTTTTTCTTCTTTGGAGAAATGTCAGTTCAGAACCTTTGCTCATTTATAATTGTGGGGTTTTTTTTTTTGTCTTTTTATTGTTGAGTTGCAAGGATTCTTTATATATTCTGGATATAATTCCCTTATTGGATATGTAATTTGCAAACATTTTCTCCCATTCTATGGTTTTTTCACTCTCTTAATGGTGTTCTTTGAGAAACAAAAGTTTTTAATTTTGACAAAATCTAATTTATCTGTTTCTTCTGTTGCTCGTGATTTTGGTGTCATATCTTTGTGGAACCCAAGGGCACAAAGATTTATTCTTATTTTTTGTTTTAAGAGTTTTATAGTTTTAGCTATTACATGTAGGTCTATGTTGAAGGGGGTCCCCAAGACCACTCCCAGGTTTGATGATTCACTGGGAGGACTCACAGGACTCAACATATAGTCATAGCCACAGCTATGCAGTGAAAGGATACTAAGTAAAATCAACAAGGGAACAAGATGCATTGGGCAAAATCCAGAGAAAACAGGTGCAAGCTTCCAGAGTACTGTCCCAGTGGAGTCACACAGAATACACTTAATTCCCCCTGCAACAAGTTGTGACAACGTGTGTGAAATATTGTCAGCCAGGGAAGCTTGTTAAAGATTCAGCACCCAGGGTTTTTATCGGGGGCTGGTCATGTGAACAGCCTCTGTCTGGCATGTACCAAAACTCCAGACTCCCAGAAAGAAAGCAGGTATTCAACATAAACCATAGTGTTTCTACAAACAGTTTAGGTACAGTAAGCTACTGTTATCAGTTCTGGGAATGGTGGGAACCCTCCCAAAATCCAAGTTTCTAGATGCCAGCCAAAGGCCAACCTTGTAAGCAGACCTTTCCAAGAATAGCAGTTCTGGCCTGCTGTGTTAACTCTTTTCTGCACAGTGATCCATTTGGACTTAATTTTTGTGTACAGTATAAGGTAGAGTGTCCAACTTTATTCTTTTGTATGTGGATATCCATCGTTCCAGCACTATTTGTTGAAAAGAATATCTTTGCTTCATTTAATTTTCTTGGCATCCTTGTTGAAAATTAATTGACCAAAATATAATGGTTTATTTCTGGCTCCCAATTCTGTTTAATTGATCTACATGTGTATCCTATGTCAGTATGACAGTTTTGATTGTTGTAGCTTTATAGTAAATTTTGAAATTAGGAAATGTGAATCTTCCAACTTCAGTCTTCTTTTTTAAGATTGTATTAGCTATCATGTATCCCTTCAATTTGTATATAAATGTTAGGATCAGCTTATTCTGCAGAGAATCCAGCTGGGATTTTGATAGAGATTGTGTTCAATCTATAGATCAATTTTGGAAGTATTGCCCTCTTAACAATATTAAGTCTTCTGATCCATGAAAATGCGATTTCTTTTCATTTACTTAGGTCTTTGGTTTCTTTGAACATATTTTATAGTTTTCAGAATATATGTTTTGTACTTCTTTTGTTAAGTTTATTCCTATATATTTTATTCCCTTTGATGGGAATTTAAATGGAATTGTTTCCTTAATTTCATTTTCAGATTGCTAATTGCTGCTGTTTAGAAATAAATTTGATTTCATTATTATAGTAAGAACATTTAACATGAGATCTGCCCTTTTAAAAAATGTTTAAGTATATAATACAGTATCATTACAGGCATGATGTTGTACAGTAGATCTCTAGAACTTTTTCATCCTACATAACTGAAACTTTATACCCATTGTAGCAAATTCTCAGCCCTGGCAACCACCGTTCTACTCTTTGCTTCTATGAGCTTGGCTATTTTAGATACATCACATAACTGGAATCATATAATATCTGTCCTTCTGTGACTGGCTTATTTCACTTAGCATAATGTCCTCCAGGTTCATCCATGTTGTATATATTGCAATATTTCTTTTTTTCTTTTTTTTTTTTTTTTTGAGACAGAGTCTCGCTCTCTTGCCTGGGCTAGAGTGCCGTGGCGTCATCCTAGCTCACAGCAACCTCAGACTCCTGGGCTCAAGTGATCCTACTGCCTCAGCCTCCCGAGTAGCTGGGACTACAGGCATGCGCCACCATGCCCGGCTAGTTTTTTCTATATATTTTTAATTGTCCCATTAATTTCTTTC